>BNST01001731.1:0-106693 GCA_019650275.1 Xylocarpus granatum | reverse complement strand
AAACTTATCTATACTGCGTAAATTTTGTTCTTGTTCTTCTTCTTCTTTCTTTCTTTCTTTCTTTCTTTACACTACCGTGCATAATCTTTCTTAGCTCCCCAAATGGTACAGGGAACTGTAAGAAACAGAGAAAAGATTTGCCGACAATCAAGCCACAAAGTCAGGCAACAGTTGTGCTGCAAACCTCTTTCCGTTGTTAATGTTGATGTTATCATAGGCAGCAGAAGAGTGTGATGCTGCTGTGTTTAGTGCACCAAATTCATCTGGTTCACCAATTTCTACTCTTCTTCCCAACTGAATGTTCTGGTTTGGGAGAAAACTTTGATGGGTTGCTGACAATGAGAGGTTTTCGCAATGTGGAAGACCAAGTGTAAGAGATACACCATTGCCTGAGAACCTTGGAGTGAATTGCTCTGCATCAAACCTTCCGATTTCCCCAATTGGGTATTGGCCAAATCCTTGAATGAAATTCATTTGGTTTCCCATGAATGAGTAGCCATCTCTACTCTGCCTATCATCCTCAAACTTCATAGAAATTTGATCATCGATAGCTTCGCCGCCAGGCTTGACATCCACGTTTATAGTTGGCGGCATACTGCTTGGAGACTGCATCATTTCAGTTCTCCTCGGTTTCTTCGGACTTCCTTGAGTCAACCCGTCCAATTCTGATGATCCAATGAGAGAAAATCCTGACTGGTGTCGAGCATTTCCACCTATTGGAGAAGTTGGAACTGTGGACATTGAAATTACGGAATGTACATTCTGGTGTTGTTCTCGCAGATTATTGTTGTTGGATTTGAAGTTCTTCGCGTTCTGCTTTTCAGATACAAAGTTTTTCTCTTGACGAGCACTAGACTTAGATGCTGAGTCCTCGTGTTGTTCTCTCTTGCTGGTTTTTCTCTCTGATCCATTCTGTTCCTGGTCCTTGATTTCCTCCAAGTACATCTCTTCAACCATTGGCTTCCATAGCCGAACTCGAGCATTTATAAACCAATTAGACACCTGAATTATCACAATACTTTTCATCAGTGCGAACGTTTCCAGAAAATAAAATCATTAACGGCTCAAATTTTCAGACTTGTAATCCCGTACCTGGCTCCTGGTAAGTCCTGTTTGTTTTGCCAGAATCTGCTTGTCCGAGTCTTTCGGATACCTGAAATACAAATTCTCCAATCAATACGAATTGAAAAGCCAGAAAAATTTCTGAATCTGTGATATTGGAAGAAAATCTCAGATAGGTTGCGAGAATTTTGAAAATTAGGTTTACATACGGGTGGAGGAAGTGTTCGAAGAGCCAAGCACGAAGAACAGAAACTGATCGTTCAGGCAATCCTCTCTGGGGTCTCCAAGCATTCTGCTGGATCATTCCCAACTGCTGTAGAGCTCGCTGTTGTCGAAGATGGTTATCCACAAATTTGAGCCTGGAGCCTTCAATTTTTCCTCCGAAACAATCTTCTTCACCTAACATCTTATTTGCCGATCGAATTTGGCCAGTAATCGCATCTTTCAAGCACCGAAATTGCTTTGAAATTGTCTTCAGGGCAAGAGCTGTGTATGTTTTTGCTGAGCCAATTCCTGCTGCCTGTTCGAATGAAGAAATCACAATCTGCATCTGCTGGTGATACTGCCTGTACCTTTGCTCCACCTTCAGAAAAACAAAAATAGAAAATTTCAGTTCCTCACAGATGAATTTGACTGAAGGCTAATACAATTTCGGAAAAGCTCTGATGAAGACAGAATATTAAAATTTGTTAAGGGATGACTCCCATGAGAGTAACCTTTAATTCAGTTTCTTCTTGTTAGTTATGATCTAATTCAATTTTCATTGACAAGGACACAAACTTAACCAAGATTTCCCTTCAAACACTCAACTTTCCCGAGAAATCAAACTTCGTTATGCTTTGAAGTTGTGCCTTCGTTATAAAAAGACAGAAATCGAAATCCCACCAAAAAGTTCACAAAACTTATGCACGTATTTTTTTATTTATATGTGTATCCATACCTCATCTAGCATATTAATAAGCTTAGCTTTCTTCATCTGAATTTCTTGCCTCTCCGCCGTGGTAAGCTCGACTGCACGTTTCCCGGCTGCTTCTCTTTCATCTCCGGCTGCCGCCGATGATTCTCCAATCACCCTATTGTTATTACTATCGCTGTTTCCACTGCCCTTCTTTGACAATTCACTCTTGTTGCTAATCCCATTACTGTTCACATTAACAACTTCTTCAAGAAGCTCTTGAGCAGCTTTCAAGTACTTAGAGCTCAACAGTACACTTTGCATGCCCAAAACCCCGTTTGTCACACCCGAGCCCGACGACACTGACCCACCCGAAACCCTTATATCTTCACCCGAAACCGCCTGGCCTTGACCACCATGCGAGCCGTAGCCTGCTTGCTGCTGGGAAGAGAGGCTCAGAGACAATCCCTGCTTGGCGCGTGGAGTTTCACGCGCAGATGGAGAACTGTAATTGTGATTGTATAAGTTGTAGTGAACACGCGGTAGGAGGCCATGCAAGGGGGAGATGCTGTCATCTTGGTTGGTTGTGGGGATGCCGATGAAGGGTTGAGCGTGGGGAGGTGATGGCGCGTGGGGAGAGAGTGCGGAGGAGTTGAAGAAAATGAGGTTGTTGTGCTGCGGCGGAGGCTGCGGAGGAATTGCGTCGGAGAATTGTTGCTGGTGTTGAACGTAAGTTGGTGGGTTCATGAGTACGAGGGTTTGGAATCCATCTGGTGATTGAAGTTCAGCAGGGTTGCCATGGAAGTACGTCGCCATATCTTCGAATCTTCTTCCAAAATATATATATGGATGTAAGTTTCAAACTGGATTGAATCCAACCGAACCCAACTTAACTGACAGATGAAAACAGACTACGTATTAGTTTTCATTTTCACATGCATCAATTCAATCAATATCACATGCTCATTTTTCACACTCTTGACACAAAAACGCAAACTCAGGTTATTATTACCTTATTGTATGATTTGAATCTTTCAGAGTCAACCCATTTGCTTGTTGCAAGGAAATGGGAAAGACTAGGATATCGATTGACGGTGGATGTTCTCAAGCGAAAACTGGAAAATTCAAGAAAACACACAGAAAAATTATCTGAATTCAGAATTTAAAGAATTCTGATTAATTCTTCATGAACTTTTTCGTCTCTTCTTCTAGCCATATAGTACTTGAATATGATAAAAAAAAAGTGAGAGAGAAGGAAAAAGAAAGGGAGTAGGCATAGGAAACTAAGGAGCTTATGTAGATGGAGAAAGAAAAGGAGACTGTACAAAGAGAGTTTGAGAGAGAGAGAGAGAGAATTGATTATAGTATTTGTTAATAATATCAAACTTATCAGTACCTGGTATGATGGAAATCCGAGTGTGCACGTGCTTCATGATCATCAAACAATCTGCACTGCAAAGAAGGAAAAGAGAATTTTTTTCACTAAAGATGACCTAAAAGAAACCAACCCCCGAGAAAATTTGAGAAAAGAAAGAACAGCTAGCATAGTACACGCAGTTATGGCTAAAATACATGAGAAAGAAAGAAATGATGCATCAAAAACTCTAGCACACCAAAACTAACCTGCCTATATATGATCTATGTATGGGATTTATCACATATGAGAATCTCTTTCACTTGTAGGTGAAATCAGTTTGTCAGACTCAGAATCTCTGCAACCTCCCTACTGACAAGGAAAAAAAATAAGTAAAGAGAGAGAGATGGGGTTAAAAAGGCTGAGAAAAAGATACCCATCGTTGTTCATTTATTATCCACATATATGTATACATATAAATAAAAAAAATTTATTTATTTTCTTTTCAACCAAACAAAATTTTCTCTCCAATTTTCTTTTTCAACTTGGAACTGTAAAAGGGTTGTCATTACTACTATTTACGCTAATGGGTTTCTGTTTTGTATATCATTTTGAGAGAAGTAGCTGCGAATGGATCAAGACTAGTGAACTTCTCTGTGATTGATGCAGCCAGGAAAATTTTGATGTGCTAACTTGAGAGAAAGAGAGAGATGTACGAGTAATTGTATGTTTGTGTGTATATAAATAACAATAACAACAACAACAATAATAATAATAATAAATTGTTGAAATTATATAATAAAATACAATAATGAATTTTTGAAGAGTGTTAGATGATACGAACTTCTGAAAAACGAGGAAACGTCTCCTTCCAACAAAGTTTGTAATTAAAAAAATTAAAATTATATTTATTCAAAAATTGAAATGAAATAAGATGATGATGATGATGATTGATGAAGAGAACATACGGGATTGGACTTGGAGGGGGAGGGGGAGGGGGAGGGGGTCCCTATTTGTTTAATTTCATATTAAATATCTCTTTGTCTTTTTCATCCATAATAATTCTAATAATCTAATAATAATAATTAGTGTTAGTATTATTATTATTATTATTATTATTATTATTTTGTGGTTGGATGCTAGAGTTTGAAGATAAAGCAATTAAATTGTCAAAGGAACACAAGACCAACCACCATACACACACACACACAACATCTTCTAAAGGTAGTTGTTATATACATTCACTATAAAACTTTGATATCAAAATGAATAAATTAAAAAATAATAATAAGGTTTAAATTATTAATTATGCAATAAAATTGCATTTGAGATTGTGGTACTTCTACCTTACTTTAAAACAATATGTAAAAAGAAATGGTTTGATACATCAATTTTTAATAGAATCAGTCATTTTTTTTTATTAATATTTGACCTTTAATGCTTTCCTTTTATTATAATTGTGTTTAAAATATCAATCACACTTCAATAACAAAGAAACATAAATAATAATTGAATTTAAAGATTTATTATTAATTATAAATTATTAATTTAATTTTTGTTAAAGAAATAAAAGCTTTGCTAGGATTGTGGTGTTTATACTGTGCTTTAAAAAACAAAATTAAAAAGTGTTTGATAGCATCGGCTTTTAATGAGATTCGTTTAATTTTTTTCATTAATATTTAACTTATAATACTTATATTTTATAACAATAATGACTTAAAAGTCATCACCTTTCAATATCAAACAAAACCTAAATATTGAAATCAAAAGAGATTTCTTAGTGCAACAAGTGAGAAGTTAAAGTAAATATAATTAAGATCCAAAATGATGACATCAAACCTATTAAGAAAGCATAGAAGATTTGCATGTGTATAAAAGATGAAAAAACAAATTACACATAATGGGGTGTCTAGTATTTGCTTCTACCACTTCCTCCTCTTGAGTCCCTTTAATTTTATGTATATTTTTGTCTTGTTCTTCGTCACCTTTTAAGGGGTCTGAGTAGATCCCTAGATAGAGATCATAAGCTAAAACCAAATCAAAAGAAATTAATGGAGAAAGAGGAAGCAGGGTATGGTGGGCAAATAGATATATGAAAAGAAATATTAATCAATTAATTAATCAAAGAAGGTACAGCATGATTAATTTATTCAGAAAATCTGAAACTATATTTTTCAGAAACTTTTCAATCACAATCAGTATCAACGATAGACTGCAAAGAATGGCCACTGACAAACTTTTGAGTTAATGATGTCAATAGGACTAGTTTTCAAAATAGATACATTCTATACAGATATAGATTTGCTGCAGAAGTAGTTATTTATTTATTTATTTCTGAAGGATCCATAACTATAAATAATTCCTAGGATTCTTCTTCTCCTTCATCTTTCATTCCTCCATAACTAATTGATGTAATTACTCCTACTATGTATTCACTGCTAGTGAAAGCTCCTGCCATGATTTTTACACCTTCCTTTTCTTGATTGTTGTGGCACTTTCTGATTCCCATTCCAACTTTATGTTTTGTACTCTCTCTTTTTTTTTCTTTTTTTTTAATTTTTATTTTTATAAATTACGACTCCATATTTAATAATCTAATCAATAATTTTCGATTTGATTATAAAATATTAAATATAAAATATTTAATTTTTTAATATTTATATTAGTTATTTTAATTTTTAAAAAGAATTAATGAATTTTTGTAAAATTTTTAAAAATAATTAATGGTAACTCGATCTTTGTAATTGGTATTAATTAATTTTTTAAAAGAAGACATCAAAACTTTTAGATTTTGAAAATTTTGACAACCTCAATTTAAATATTTTATAAATTGGAGTCCATTTAACTCTAAATTTTTAAATTCATACAATTGTGGGATTGCTTGGGCTACCAAACTAAGAAAGAGATGTTTACTGTAATTGCTAATAAAAATTGATAATAGAGAAATTTGGTTTGATATTTCTTAAATATTAAAAATAATATATTTTTAAAGTAATATATTTAATAATTTATAAAAAATTAATAAATATTTTATCGAGAAGGTAAAGTCCAATCTTTACAATTTTAATTATCTAAGCTATTGAAACACTTGTTTGGTCAAATCCTCCCTCAATTATTGATAACCTTAAAATATGGTTAATGGGATTTACTTATTTCTAACCATTCCATTAACTACACCTTTCTACTTTTTAAAAATAAATAAATAAATACCACGTGTTTTTTTTTATGAATTTATCATCTTCATTTACTTCCATCATTAACTGTTTGCCCTTATTTACCAATTTTAAAAATATCAATAAAAATTAACAGTGATAGTCCTAATTTTTTTCTAAATTTTAAACAAATTCTTAAAGTGTGATTCCTATCGAATCTAATATTATATTAAAAAATGCACCAAATTACGTGTCCGTAGGATCACCTTTGAAAGTTAGTCAAAGTAATATACAATGAAAAAGTTTGTGATATGAACTACAATCATGGAACTATTGCATTCTAGTTCAAATAAAATCATAATTCATAAAAGACATATTTTTTAAAAAATAATTCCATTAATATAGTCTATATTTAGGTATGTAACCATCAATATTACCTAAATCTAAAGATAAAACATATGATTTTATGAGTTTATGATTTACTGTTAGACTCACATTGATTGATAAGTTAGGGTTTATTGGATTTACATTTTGAAAAAAAAACGGTATAAAAAATTATTTAGAGTGCATATTTATAATTTCAAATTATACAAGTATTATTACTAAAAGAATATTTTCTACCAATTTAATAAGAAATTATCAAGATTGTATTTTAAAACTATAAATTGTATTTTTATCCTCAAAACCTATATCTAATTCAAAAATCACATATTCTCCAAAATAAATAAATTCACGTATGCAAAGTGATATAACGTAATTTAATATGCTACAATTAATTTTTGTTATCAAGTTACTATTTTCTTAGTTTGGTACACAATCTTTATCAATGACTATACATGCTATTAGCAAGTGTGTTTGACCCTAGTACATTTCTCGTATTAATATGTTTCCTTAAGGATTCGGCTATGGTACCCAAGGTTACCCCGCTTTCCTTTTTTCAAGCCTTTCAAAAAATATTTTAAATTTTTTATTATATTTTAAATATTCGATTATATATTTCAAATATTATTTGATATTTATCTTATAAATTTTAACATTTTTTATTTATTTTAAATTTTACAAAAAAATATTTTAAATTCCATACAACCGTAGCCACATCCTTACGGTATTTGTTGCTTTCCAAGCATGTTAAATGTCACACACATCACATCGAAAAATAAAAGTCCCTAAATAACAATAATAATGACAATATTTAAAGTGGGTATGTTCCCTTTTGTATTTTTTTTTATATATATATACACACACTTCAAAGATTGTTATAGTGGGACTCTTTGCTTGTTGTTGCTTGTCTCTTATTTTCATTACTTCTTTTTTGCAAGAAAATGACTTAAAACATGGGGAAAAGCTTGAGATTTTATGCATAAAGAATTCCCATATGTGCCACAAAGATTAAATATAAGCACAATGTGCATGTGTACTAATCACCAAATCATAGAACTACTAGCTTCATCATCTTAAAGACCATAATTGAATCACCAAGTGCATAAATATAGTTCTTTATTTTAGTTTTTGGAAGAAGTGTGCAATAAATGAAAGAGACCACCCAACTTTTCAATATTCACCACTGAGTTGGTGAACCATATCTCCTGGATGATAGGCCCATTGCCTACTTTCACTTTCACCTTATTAAGAATCTAACCACTTTTGCAATCTCTTAATTATCACTCAATTACTCTAAAAAAAAAGCAAATCTTTGTAAAGGTACACAATATAACCAAAATAGAATTTTCAGAAAAAAAACTATAATATGAGTGTAATTCTCTTTTTAAAATAAAAATTTCAAACATAATACTAAAATTTTAAATTTTTATGAAATTACAATCGTATAATACCTAAAAACTCATAAATATTAAGAAATTTATTAATTTTTTTTTAAATTTCTAATCACATTACATGAAGCTAGTAAGGTGTTAAAAATTAGTTTCATTCATTTTCTTAACTTTTAATTTGTGTGTATATCATCCTATCATCTTTTTTATTTTTTTTTAGTCCTAAGAATCAAAAAAGAGTGTCATTTAATACCTGTTTTATCATAACAAATTTGATTAAAATATTTTACGAATGTAAATGATATAGTCTAGATCATTTTTTTTAAAGAGGGTAAGTCTCAAATTATTCCATTTATCTATCTCGTCACTTTCTTCTACATATTTAATATTGCATAAAGTCTTTCAAAGTTGGTGGCACATTTTTTTTCAACATTTTGCCATAAAAAATTTGGCAACTTTGATAAAAACTATAAAGCTGACACCTAATTGAATAGATATAACAAATTTTATCTATATACGAAAATAAATAGTATGTTACTCGATGTAAAAACTTTAATCATATGATATGAATTTAATGCCAAAATTTAAACACAAATATAATAAAATCTTTCACATGCAATATTGATCCATCCTATCATATTATCTAAGACCAGGATAGATGTAAATTCAATGCAAGACTCGAATAGTCAAGTCTATAAAATTAAAACAAAACATAAATAAAATGTGAGATTTGAAGATTCTATCTTACCTCTCAATAACACATTAGACAGTCATTAAATACTTCATTTAAAAATTCAAGCAATATAGATAAGGGTCAATATTAACGTATAACGTTAAGCATAATAATATTTACGTCAATTAATTGTTAAAATAATATGTTTAGCATCAATTATTATTGAAAGAATGACGAGGAGATATTTTATATTATAAAAAATATTTTAATATTAAAATTATTGTTATTAAATGTTCAAAGAAAAAACTTCAATCGAAACTTCGACGTATTTGAATCATATATTAATTAGCTACAAAATTAGAGGGGGGATTGCCTGCCTCTTGTTCATTTTTTTTACCTTCTTTATAGAATAGCCATTTCAATACGTTGTATTTAATAAAAATAAATAAATCGAAAGCCAAAGTAAAGGCTGCTAGTATATTACAAGAAAGCAATTGGGCAATGATAACCTACTTGTGACCGCATAGTTAGAACCCCAACACATGTTGTTTGTGTATTGCCAGCGGCGTGATGAATGATACTATTAACATTATTTGATGATTTATATGTGAGAATTTTAATTTATATTGATCATAATTAAAAAATTAATTAATAATATTTTATGTTATTTTAATTACGTTAAATAGCATATAAAAATAACCACTCAACATTTTATTTTATAATTAACTATAAATAACAAAATGAATAATTATTTTATTTTTATTTATTTGAGAAATTAAAAATTAATTTATTTATTCTTGTATTAGTAAGATAATATTCATTTTTTAAAGAAAATAGATTCAAATAATAATTTTATTTAATATGTTAAGTAAATAAAAAATTGAAATCTCATTTTATTTTATTATAATGATTCAATTTTCTATTAATCAAAATTGATAATAATTCATAAAAAATCAATAAATAAATATAATAAATTATTTAATTTAATTATTAAAATATCATAGTCTCTTGTTGATTATTATTATTATTCCTTTTCCTCTGTTAGTAGTTGGCATGTGAACTTTTTGACAAAATTTCGTTTGCCCCCTAACTATTTTAGGCTTTGATATTCGTAGCAAATTCATTGAATAACAACAATTATTGGCACTTTAATAAAAGTGAATTATGCTTTTAAAATAGTAATAATAGTTAAAAATATAACACAACGTCAATTAAATAATTTGTTAAAACATGGATAAATTTTCTTTCAACTTTTTCAAATTTTCTCACACTTTCTCCGTTGACAAACAAAACCAAAAAAAAATCAAAGTTTATGGTGATCAACTCAAATCGTTTTCATTATTAAACTAATTATAGTATCAATTATTATAATAATTACTTAAAAATAATATATATATATATTTACAAAAAGAAAAATGAAAGATAAGGATCGGTTTTATATAGACAAATCATCGGATCCAAAGATTATTCAAATACAATTTGGTCAAGAGCATGCATATTGACAAATGAAACTTTCTTAACTTTATTTGGGGCCAGAAGAAGTCACGATCTATTAATCGATCATCTATAATTGTTGATGAAGAAATTGAACAACTAATTACAATCTAAAGCTATATCCTTAATGACGAAATCATGACACCCAACTTATAATAGCAAATATCTTTAATTAATTATTAATATATATTTAACACTTACATCATTACATATATAAAATTTTAAAAAATTAATATGTACATAATAAAATTTTTGTTAATATATAGATAATACAACCGAAATATTTTTTGTACAATTTTTATTTTAAATTTAACTAATTTTTTAAAGAATTCAAATAAAAATTCACAGAACGAGATATTTTTAGTAAAGAATAACAATAATTTCTATCATGCCTATTTTTTTTAAATTTTTTTATTATAATATAATAATAAATTTATATTAATTTCACTTTTTTCTTCGTCGGGGGCGGGGGAGGGGGGGTTTAAAATATTAACTAGAATTGCAACTATTGTGCATGACGTTCCAAGGGTTATTTTCAAAGGGAATTTGATAGTTTACGACAAGCTATGATGATAATTGACTTCCTTTTATGTTATGTTTTGTAAAAGATGTATGTACATGACTACATCCATTATGGGTATCATATTTATTGTTTAAACGGTTGAGAGGCAAGGATAAAACGGCATCTATGTAGCTATCACTTGCATCATATGATTAATAAAACCATTAATCATTCACATTCCTAGGCTATTTTAGTGATAAAAACGGTAAGACAATGCATGAATGTATCAAAATTTATAGGCAATGTTCATGGTATTTAGTATTTACCCAGTGCAATCGGCCGTGTTAGGCATCTGATTTTTTTTCAAGCCACGGTTTCCATTTTCTCGACAAATCTTTCATGCCCATAATCATTGGGAAAATAATCAAATCAAACAAATTAAAATTAAAAAAAGGGAAGTTTTATTTATTTTTTTAAATTAAAATTGACCGATCAAATAGATTATTATTTTTTTTAGTTATTTTTGTATATAGAAAGAACATAAAATTTAAATTAAGATAATTATTTAATTAAAATATTATAAATATATATATATATATAATATAAAATAAACGAACGATTATTCATTTAATTTAGATAAGAGCATTCAATCTTGCGGGGCCAAATGACAAAACTCTTTCAACAAAATAGGTAGAAATTGTCTTCAATTTTCTCTTTCCCGTCGAGAAATATCGACCTTCCAAGGGTCCAAGACTAGCCACGTCAACGTTGGCGCACTAAAGACTAGAAGTTAGGCAAGCAAACGGGACCCACCCACTCGATCCCACGTGACACGCTCTGTTTCCGTAAAATACTTTGCAACGTATTTTTAAAGAGGAAAGCAAGGAAGAAAGAGTTGGGTTTGGACTTTTGCTAACACAAAGTGGTCCCCCATAACCCCGCCTCACTGTACACGCGTCAACAAGCAAGGCCCACTACCTGCCTCTAAATTACGAAGATTCGCCTCCCCTTCCCGTGTGGCCCCCACCACCTAATCAAAACCCCCTGCCCGATAAACCCAAATAATAATAAAAAAAAAGGTAGCTTTATTTATATATAATTGTATATATATTTTTGTTGATTGAGGCGTGTAGCTCCACGAATCCAAGGGCCCCACGTGTTCACAAGTCAAGAAAGCATCCAATCAGAGGTGAGCTGGGTCTCCCCGCAACTGGCTTTTTTTTTCCTTTAAAATTTAATGCGGATATATCTTGAAGCTTGTCGTTGTCGGCCGAGTTGATTTGACACGTGTCAGATAGTTATCGCATATGACAAGCTGTCCGCTCCACCCACAGTCACGCTGGCCAGACGAGTGGTCAAGGTCAGGTCAGTCTTTTCCGTAAAATGACCGTATTAGGCCTTCCTTTTTCTTTTGGTTAACTTTTTGAAGTTATTGTGCCCCTCAGAATATTGTCCCTCCCTCCCTCCTTCCTTTTTATCGATTGTACGCTGCCACTTAAAGTTACACGCCTGTCAGCTCCGGTCAAGTTACATTCACATCCATCATAAGCGTCTGGTTTTCCAGCCTAATCACCGTTAAATCATTCAAATAATTGTCAATCAGAATCGGACGACGTACAATAATGGCTCACATGAAAAAAGGTACAGATGACTGCAGAAGATTAGTTTTGAGTTGCGTGTTAAATAGAATGGGATTGTGACGTAATCAGTACGTAGTATTTGCATATCTGGAAAACGACAAAACAGCACTGTAATTGTCATAAAAACTTTTGAACGAGGAGTGGGGACTGCCAGCTCCACGTAAATTATTTTCGTGTAGAACACGATCCAATAGAAAGAAGACGAAAGTTGCGGTTTAAGTTGCGGTGCATGGAAGATATTTTTCAGCCACAACGTGATTGGACCTCTTACCACAGCAGGATATCTTTCATGGGAAAGGCTTTGCTACAATCATTTTGCGTTACAACTCCCATAATTTTAGGGCAATTTTTTTTAAAAAAATTATATTATATTAAAATTTAATAAAACAGTAAGTGTGACAATCGTATCATATTATAATCATTTTTTTATTTATAATAAGTGTGACAAATTTGATAAAATTTAATTAAAATAAAAAAAAATAAAAATAACTTATATTATCACAAATCAATCTTATAATTTATATTTAATTATATTACTTAATCGATGTATAAAATGTGAGTTTTTGTTAATTTAAAAATTAGATAAAAATATGTATTAATATAAAAAATAAATAATATAATATAATTATTCATGTATTAATGGAGAGTATTTTATGTCAATATCATCTTTAAATGTACCCTACCCCTACCCCCACCCCTTTATAATTATCAAAATTGATAATTATAATTTGTGAACAGAAAAATTCTTGTCAGGGTAAGTGTTGCCATGGGCAATAGCAACATGTTGCTAAATGCTGCCATGGGCAATGGCTTGAGAGCAAGCATAGAACATTAAGTCCACGTGATTCATGCATGTTGTCCCCGAAGAAAGCATGAGCATGGACCACCAAAGCTACCATCCATCAAAGAGAAAGATAAATAGTTAGGTTCTTTGCCACTCCGCCAATGAATATAACCAACAAAAATTGCTGGGGGGGGCATTGGCTTTCTTGCATTTAATCACCTCTTTTTAGCTTTTTAGATCATTTGAGCTCTCCACAAATCTCCTTATAATAATGCAAAATTAATCAACAAAGTGGGTGGTTTATATTGTTTTAATTATCCAAATTATCACTTAAGTTCCCAATTATTTTTTTCTATATTTAAATAGTTCGTCGAGTTTAAATTTGTATAGAGTAATTGGTTGTATAAAATTTTGATCATACCCAACAATTGTTAGGATGTAATCAAGCAATAATTAGCTTGACTTAATAGTGTTTTGGGACTTTAATACTTTATAGTAAATGTGGCCTCTTTTGATCCACTTAGGGTCACAATTAATTTGTTTGTTAGGTAAAAACTACTTTAAAAAAAAGGGTCACCTTTAATTTCTCTTTGACAACTTTTTTTAATTTCAATATTATAAAATATAATGATATGTTCTAGACAAATACTTGACATTGTGACCATATCTATTTACCCAAAGGAATAATTAGGATGGTCCTAAATTTTAGGAGTTAGACAAATTTCTAAAGTATAATCTTTATCAAACCAATGTTTGATTAAAAATCGAACAATACTAGATAATTTATCTTAGATAGAAGATCTTAATTTTAGGTTAAATTTTGAGAGTCTAACTAGCTGCTTGGATCGCCTCGCTCTCCCCAAAACTACAACCAAAAAGAATCCATATGATATATATTTTAATTATTCCTTAATTTATAAAAATTATGAAAAAAAATATAATTTATTATATTATTTAATAATATCATGTGAGTAATTGTCTTTCATAAAATAAGTGATATTTTTTATTAAAATATTTTTAATTTTTAGAATCAATTGATCTTAAATTTATCATTTTTTTAATTTCTCAAAAGACTAGTGTGATTTATGCTGTAAATCAAATGGGATTGACACATTAAAGTTGCTTTCATAAAGATGAACTTAGGATTATATATAATTATCAAATGAAAAGATCAAAGAATGACCAAAAAATAATTGAAAAGATAGAAGTCCACTACTAACATGCATACATAAAACTATTATCTATTCTAACTTAGTGGGTGATTTAATTTTGGTATGCTGATTTTGAGGCAACCCAAAAGTAAGCTTTCAAATATTGAATTGAATTACAACCCAAGTGGCAATCTAGTGTTAAATTAAATATTGTAAAGTGCCAACATTGAAAACATTTTCAAATCCAACTTCTCTTTTGCTTTTTGTGTTTCTTAAATACTGATGTTATGATATTGATTCATGAGCATGCATGCAAGCAATTCCTCTTTGATATAGATATATGTTCATGGTTTGGAACACTTCATTTCGTGCCTCAGAAAGTATAGACAGTGGCTATGTACTATGTAATTCCCTTCACTATCAAAGTCATGCAATGTTATATATCTTTCAGTCAGTCTCTGCTTGTGTTTCTTTTCTTTGCATCATACACAAATATTAAATTAATGTTTAAATCAACTTTATTGTAGTATCGTCTCAAGAAAGAAAAAATTATGTAACCATGCAAATACATAAATTATATGATTTAATTTGTTCTAAGATAATTTTTACAAATTTATTTTTAATTTTTAAAAAATCATTTTTATCTCAAATATTAAAAATTTAAGATTTTACTAATGGGCGATGCTACAAGAAAAAGGAAAAAAAAAGTTTGATATTATTGAAAATCAAAGTGTGCAAAATCGATGAATGGGGACACTTAGGGGTGGGAAATAACTTGATCCAACACTCAATTAAAAAATCAAAAGCAAGATGGCCCATACGTCAACTTGCTTGAGTTGTGAAACAACGATAATAAAGAGACATGGGTCCTTTGTTTTCTTGTATAAAAATTGTTTTCGTGTTTTTGCTTCAATCATGAGGTGCCCATTTTCATATTTGGAGGAGTGGTAATGTGGCATCCTGTGTTTTTGCTTCAATCATGAGGTGCCCATTTTCATATTTGGAGGAGTGGTAATGTGGCATCCTACCTGTTTCTGACTTTTCATTTTTTGCAAATAAGCCCCCATTACATCATCTTGTACTACAATTGATAGGGCTGCTATGCAACTTCCTTTTGATGTAACTAGTGCCTGGACTGACTTAATTTTCAGGTCAATTCAACAAGTTTTGCAGAATCCTTTTGCTATGATACATGCACCAAATATTTGTAGTAAAGTTGTAAATTTTCAATATCAAACAATAACTTTTCATGTTACAAGTTTTAGGTTTTAAGTTATAAGTTATATGGACTTTTTTGCTTTCAATGTGCATGCTTGGAGCTAAAGTTCTCGACCATCCACTACTAGAAGAGCAAAAATAAATTATAATATTTTACTTATCCATGTATAAAAGTCTGTATTATTCTGCTAAAAAATAAAAATAAGTAATTATAAAACAATAACGATAATAATAATATAATATTTTAAAATAATTTTTTAATTAATTTAATATGATATAGTTGAATTTTTATAAGTTTTTCACAAATATTTTTAATTCTACGAGTTATTTGTTTATTTTTATTAGACTTTTTTTTTATTTCGTGACGTCTCAGACTCTTCCACTTAAAACAGGTAAAAGATACGTATTTACGTTAATAATTGATAATTTTAGAATATTTTTAAAATTTATATTCTCCATCTAATTTTAAAAATACAAAATTTAAAATATTATTGTAAATTTTTATTCACTAGTTAATCTTTATCACCTATTTGTCCACTCATAACAATAGTTATGATTCCTTGAATTTTTGTCTAATTATGGGCTTGTATTTTAAGTCCATTTATTATTTGGACTCCCAGCTTTAATTTCAGTTTTATACAATCTCAATAAATGAAGGCCCAAACGTGGCCCATCAAAATTTTATTTTTATTTTAAATATCTTTTTTCAATCACTAAAAAAATTATTTTCATGATCGTAATATTATAATTCTCAACTAATTTTTAAGTTTAACCATCCCGAGCAACTTTTAATTTATTCATGAGACGATAAATTTTAATGACTTTAAAAATAAGTTATTTACTCGATTATAATGATAAATTATTTGAAATAAAAATAAAAATAAATTTTTAAGATTTATAATATTACTATTTTATGATAGTAAATATATAAGTAAAAAATATTTAAAAATAAACTACGTATTTATAATTGACGTATTCATTCTACTTTCGCATTATTAGTATGATGTGAAGTAGAAAAGCGAAAAAAAATTATTTTATATTATTTATACTCGATATTTTTGCTATTTTGAACAAAATCAAAAATTGAATTTTAAAAATAAATTAAATGATATTTGATATAAAATGAAAAATAAAAAATATATAAGATTTTCACTACGGCAATAATAAAGTTTATGAAAAAGGCAAATGGGATTTATTTTTCATTTTTGGTTAAAAATAGCAACAAGTGCATGTGAAGGTGAATGGATCTTGGACTCAAGATGCTCTTTTCACATAAACACTAATAGGTCTCTGTTTTCAATTTTAAACTCAGTAAATGGGAAAAACCCCTTATCAGAAATGATGTCTCTTCTAAGGTGAAAGGGATAAGTGTTATTAAAACAAAATTGCATGATGCTATTATCATATAATTGAAGGATGAAAGGTTTGTTCTTGACCTAAAAAGAAATTTAATTTATATAGGCATGTTAGACCTAAGTGGTTTAGTTTTAAGGCTAAAACTCAAGTCTTTAAAGCAACAAAGAGGTTAATGGTGATTTCGAAAGATAACAAAGAACAGGCTGTCTGTTCTTGATGGTATTGTTATTCAAGGAGATGTGAATGTAGTAGAAGACAAGAAGAAAGCTAGGATAATATTGTGACATCTGAGATTAGGCCACTTTGGAGGAAAAGGGCCAATAGAACTTAACAAACATGGCTTGTTAGTTGAGGGTGTTGAAAATCATCTTAAGTCTTGTGAATATTGTATTTTTGAAAAGCCACCATGCCTTGCGTTGAAGATGATCAGTTATTCCAAGCCAGAATTATCACCAAGAAGGCGCTTCTTTAAGACTAGAAAAATTATAAATTCGCAGCAAGCATATATAAATGAATTTCCAGGGCTTATTCACTCTGTTTCTTGTGCGTTTTTTTTATTTAAGAACTGTTTTTCAATTACAAGTTTTTTAGTCTTTTATTCATCCTACAACAAGGGTTAAAACGCAGAGTTTTATCTGCCAAAACAGAAAATGGTTAGACAGCTAAGATGCCAGCTCATCATTCCTAACAACCCCTGCTTCTGCATTCGGTTTTCTTCCCTTCTGCTTCAACCATCAAGCTTGTCAAAAATGCCCAGAACACTGAGAGAATTTAAAGCACAGATCCACACCTTGAAGATCCGAAAATGTTTGAATGCCCTGTTTTTGATCGCATAAAGCAAGGAAAATTAAATCCAAAGGCTGTGATAAGCATTTTTGTTGGATATTCAGATGGTTTCAAATGCTATAGACTTTGGTACCAGAAAGAAAAAAATAGGAAAATTTATAATCAGTAAGCAAATAATCTTCCCAGAAGATGTTAAACTACTAGAAAGGAGAAATAAACGAGGTGACAGGTTTGTTACTAATGAATCAAGTTCGAGGAATATTAAGTTTGAGGTGGGGCTTGGAAGGTCAAAACAAGCACAATCAAAACATGAATCTAATGAAGCTCAAACTGAACAAGAACAGCCTGCTATCAATGACATGGTAAAAGCACGGAGTCGAAGTTTGGTTAGTGTATGCGTGTTATGGCACATGAACTGAGCATCTGAAAACTAAAAAAGAAGAGGTTGATATTTAGAAGCTGGTTAAAAGAGTTAATATATAAAAGATTATTGGAAAAAGATGATTAAAGTAAAAGCTGATTAAATGAAACTGATATGTATGAAGTTGGAGTTGAGTTTAGTGATTGGAGTGTCTAAACTCAAGTGTTGAGATCACCTGGAAAGCTGTTAAAAAGAAGCAAATATGTAAAAGTTGATATGTAGTAGCTATGTAAATAAAAAACAGATATGCAAGAAGCTTATGGGAAGAAACTGATTTGTATAAAGCTGAAGTTGATTTCAAGTTACGGCATTTGAAGCAGAGTGATTGAGGTCAACTGTTTGCTGTTTACAGTAGAAGGAACGCATGAATTGCTAAGTATAAGTGCTGAGCAAGTGCTGCAGACAAGTCAGTGTATGTGGTAAAGACACATGGTGCCGAGGTTCCATAAAGTTGAAATGAAGACAGAATGAAGGAAGGCTGAAAAATGAATTTAGAATCAAGGTAGAGATACTGTTGTATGGGAGGGATGCAGTTACAATGAACGATATGAAATCGGCCCTGAGTTCTAAAGAACTAAATAAAAAGACAGACTTGAAAGACTGTAATCCAGTTGAGGGATCGACAGCAAGAGGGCGTACAAAAAAGAAAGAATGGAAGGGCTCGAAGAAGGGCGGATTAAAATTGAACGGAAAGAATCTAAAATGTTTTCGTTGCCACAAAGGACACTTCAGAAAAGATTGGCCTCACAACAAGGGGGCCATCCCAAGTTATATCCTTAGGGGGTGGAAGGTATTGTCTGACAATAATAGATGATGTTTCAAGGGAAGTGTAGGTTTTCATCTTCAAAAACAAGAATCAAGTCGTTTGGAAGTTCAAGGAGTGGAAAATAAGAAAATCAAAGTATTAGGGACAGATAATGGCATGGAATTTTTTAATAGTTTCTTTGATGACTTTTGCGAGAAAATGGCATTGAGAGATATAAGATAGTGACACATATTTTCCAATAGAATGGCTTAGCAGAAATGATGAACTGGACTTTAATGGAGAAAGTGAAATGCATGCGGATTGGTGCAGGTCTATCGAAATTTTTTTGGACAGAAGTTCCAACCACAACAGCTTATTTGATAAATAGATATCCAACATCAACTTACAAAGCTCACCAAACAAAACAATTATCATTCAAGAAAGCTACAGAGAAAAGAAATTAATTCAAGAACTCAATTCGTTCTTCAACTTGTCAATTTTAACCATACTCTTGCATGCAGTTAGTATATCATCCATATAAAGTAGTAAATAGATGGGATCATTCAACTGAAAATCCTTGAAATATACATAAATGTCATACATACACCTTGTGTACCCTTTACTCTGCACCAAGTCATCAAATCTCATGTTCTGCTGCCTTGCTAACTGCTTACGGACTTAGCCAATAAACACACCAAGTCTTCTTTGCCCTTGACTACAAATCCTTCAGGCTGAGACATATATATTTCCTCATCCAACCTGCCATGCAAAAAGGTTGTTCTAACATCCATTTGAAGTAATTCTAATTCAAGTACAGTAACTTAGGCTAAAAGGATTCTTATTGAAATATGCCTCACAACCAGTGGGCTAAGATTTTTGTAATTGTTTGTTTGTATCTAAGTTATCTCTATCGTTAACTATACATTTATGATGATCTCTTTTCTTGATTAGCAATTCAAATCCTAAACTTTAAGATCTGATTTTAATGGTGTATATTTATGCTCCTTTGATTAGTAGAGAGAAAGAGAGAAACAAAATTTCTCGTAAACCTCTTATTTTCTGCTATTTTTGAAGACTACTAAAAGTACAAAATCCATATTCAACCATATTGGCCGAGCAAAGTTGATTAAACAAATATCAAACCATCAATGTACTTTTAGCTCTAATGGTTGTCTTAATCAAACATATTAGACTTGATGTCTTGATCAAATGTATTAGATTTGTTTATACACAAATGAAAAGGGTTACAAAAGAAGAGATGAATTTAAGGATAAATTATTATTATTATTATATATATAGATAAATATAAATTTTTATAAAAAAAAATGAATTCAACAAACATATCATGTCATTTATGTTCCATAGATATATTATCTAATATAGAGATGACAAGATATGTTAAACTCAAATTTTAATGATTTTTAAATTCAATGATATCTTAAAGATTTGTCATATGCGCAAGAAAATCACGATATCAAAAGAAACAAGACGACAAAATACGTTGCCGATAGCACTAGTATTTGTATTGTGTTGGAAGAATATTGAGAAAGAATTAAAAACAATAGTATTTGCATGCATCTTTGAACTGATTATTATCATATGTTATCCGAATGAATCAGCTAACAATGAATTAACGAAAGGGCATACATAATTTACTGTTAGTGTCAATCTGCTCAAAAAATAGTGGTCATTTTGTGAATAATCCAGTGTATTAAAACTAATTAAAATAGGTTATTGGAGAAAGCATTATGTTTAGAGCTCTCCAGCTTGCATTGTTTAAGACTGATTGAATATTATATACAGTACCCATGATTTGTGAAGCTTATTAGGTTGGGACACATTAAATTGCATTGGGCTGGTGGGCTACTATCTTTGGCACTAACAAAATTATTTGATTATTAATTCAAAATAAGTTTAAAGTTAAAATTTTATGCTTATATTTTAAATTTTTAAATTTTATGTTAATAATTTTATTTTTATTTTTATTTTTAATTTTTTTATAATACTTAATTTAAATTTTATATTTATTATTTTAACTAAATTCTATATAATATACAAAAGAGATGATATCACTGAGTGAATCCAAGAATGAGTTGTTGATTGATTGACGAAGATTGAGATAACTTTTATTATTTTTGTTTAAGTGTCGTTGTATGGGTACTAGTTTATTCAATCTAGTAATTATCTTTTAAGTAGTATAATAATATTAGAATTAAAAATTTTATGTATGTTAAAATTAGAGAGAAATTTAATTATTTTATTGATGTTTATTTAAACATTTAAGACAATGAATTATGATAATAAGCATTATAATATAGAAGTTTATCGGCATAATTTTATTTTTATTTTTTAAAAAACTGAAACAAAAACTCAACTTTTCGTTATTTTATAAGCATCAAAAATTTCCCGTTAGATAAAATAAAGCAAAGTACTATGTATAAATTAAACAATTTTGATAGTGAAGGAATGGATAGATTTGTTTAAGATTAATTGCCTATAAGGTTGAAAATGGGTGTCAATTTCAATTTAAGAAGGGAATTTTAAAAAAATTATGTAATTCTTATTGGACATTTGTCAAATACTTGTAATTTCATTATGTTTTCCCATATGATTGTTGTTTCAATATGTAAACTTACATGTTTCTCTTAGAAACAAATTAATTATGCTTGCCTTGTCTAAATCATGGAGTACATTAATATAATGCATGACCTAATTAACTTTCACATACTCATTTATAAATAATTATCAAGACTTAGTTATTGCCGTTGGGTTGTACTTTTCTTTAAAATATTTTATTATTTGTAATTTAAAATTATTTTATAAATTTTATTATTTTTAAATATAAATAACTTAAAATATTAAAATTTGAATTTATTTTAATATTTTATTTTTTATTCAAAGTTTTTATACAACTTTTTTTTTAAATTAAAAATAACAAAATTTTTTTAATGTAAGATATACATAAATATTACATAGACAATTCTCTAATTATCACTGAGAATATTTTTAAATTCAATGGTTTGAAAATTCCCAAAAAAAGGTATTAATTTTTAAGTTTTGACAATCATGGTGTAACTTATATCGGCTTATTTTGAGTTCTTGCAATTTGATAGAATTTTGAGATAATTTTATTTTGTAAATATCTTTATAAGAAAGTGATTCTTTTTTTTTAATAGTTATAAAATATTATGTAAATATAAACTAAACCCTATTCAATCTTTGATTTAAAACTCTAGGAAGGTCCTTGTTACCAAGAACAATCCTTAGTTTGGCCAAAATTTCATCTTCTTATTGAGGATTTTACTTTAAATCGTGTTTTCTAAATTTCTAAATCTGAATTAAAGACAAAGGGTTGACAATGTATCAGAATAATAGAAGAAGGTTCTTTCAGAGTATCATTGATTGATGAAGATAAAAGTTGATAGATTTGTTTGAGAATATATACACAAACAAAATGCACATATTCTTATTGTCCAGCAGTATCTACAGCTCACAACGCTCCTCCAATCTCAATCAAAACTACCAAAAGTCCATCAACTTCGACTAAAAATCTAAGACCATTCAATTATTTCCAAAACTACATAAGTTTTTGTCAAGTTTGTACGCAAAAAATAGATAACAAAAACAGTGGACAAAGCTCATATTCAAGCATTTTAATTTGGCTTTGTTTTGCTGTTTCCCTCTTATAAGATTCGGTGTCCATGCATGATGCTTTTCAAATTGGGAAACAAATTTGAGTGCAAATGGATGAATGGGAAAAGAAAAATATAACATTCTTGGGTAAGCTTAAGTTGAGTATATAAAATTTTTATGGCATACCAGTAAAGAAGATAAGTTTAACAGATAAAAAAAAATTAAACAAATTATAGATAATAATATAGTTTTAGATTTTTTTTTATACAATTATTTGTTATTACGGTTAACACGGTATGATTAAAATATTCAATATATAAAATATCATTAATTAAAAATTAAAAGATAAAAAAAAAGAAAAAGAAAATCCCTTAAATTTAAAGTAAAATTAGCATATAATCACAAAAGATCTTGAATTTGCACTTTTTTTTAAAAAAAAATTTATGCCAAGTTCTTAATTTGTCATTTCTGAGTCCTTAACTTATTAGTGTTACAGCAATTTTAAGTAATTACTAATAATATTCAGTGGTAGAAAACAATGATAAGGACTTGCATAATAACTACATTTTTCTTTATCTGTGATTTTACCGAACTTAGGAATCTTAACATCGTTATCCCAATTTATGATATTCAAAAGCATGAACTTCCTCCTCTGTAAGTTTTTATTTTTACTTTTTCTCCTAATTTTCAATCAAGGGGTTGAAAGCAATCTTGAATTCGGTAAGAAAAATACTTGTTAAGATAACATTTTGAAAGATTCAAATGATCGCGTCAGATCCTACTCACTAGTGATTGCTGACATGCTTAATATTCCAGGATGATGAGAGCAAAAAATTAATTAAATCAATTTCAATTTACTAAGTACTTGTCCATATTAAAAATTATTTATCATTTCTGTTGAAATAAACATGCACTTAATTACCTTTTAACATATATAATGTAATTAATTAAAAAGTAAAGAAGAATGGAGCGAGGGCTTTAAGAAATTAATAAATTTATAATATACAGTTATGAGGATGAGTCATTTTGTCACATTTTTTAAAATTTTTTAAGTTAACATTTTGCCCTTTTCCATTGTCACACTGTTGTTGATGATGCATTCATCAAAAGCTTTAGAGTTATGGCAGTGAGTAGTAGTAATAGTAGTGAGTGGTGACATGGTTCATGACCTTTTTCTTTAATTATTTTATTTTGTTAGGAAGTAGAACCATACACTATGTTTTGTTGGAACTTTGTTCTCCTGCTTTTTTAATTACTTCATTGATTCCCTCTCATCATTTCTTGTTTAAAGTTCCCTACCATCCAATTAGGATCCAAGGAAGAATTGAATAATATTGTTATTTTTTTTGAAAAAATTTCTTATAATTAATAAAATAATAAAATTGCACATGTCATTAATTAAGAATTAAAATTTAATAATATTACTTGTCATTATTAGTATATTTAAATTGATTTAGATTTTACATTTGTTAATTAATGCTATCTTATTGTTTAGATATATATACACCCGCATAAACACGTATATATTTTTAATTATTAAAATTTATTTAATTTTAAAAATATGAATATTAAAATAATTGATAAATATTTATTTATTAATAAGAATAAAAAGTTTATTTTTATGAGACCTTAATTTCCATTAGATGAAAATTTTCCAAGAAAATAATATATATATATCAACCATAATTTCACTTTAGTGTTCTTCAACCTACCTTCTTTGGAGGGCACTGGTTGAACAAATTATGTGGTTAGAATTGAAACCACATTATTTTAAAGCTAAAGCTTCATCAGTCTACCACTTTCTGGGTTAATTTAAAAAATAAAAAATTTTATTCACTTAATCAATAAAAGGTCTTCTAGCCAATGATATGATAAAATAATCTTCCTGCATGAATGACCGATCAATTCACCAACAAAATTAGTTAAAATAATTCAACAAATTCAAACCCAACTGATATCAATCTCAACATTTTAATGCAGTGGGATGCAGAACAACACATCATGAACCTAACAGTGATCATCAGTAATAAGCTTAAAAACCCCATCTCAGTTTGGAAATGTTTTAGCTTCCTCAGAAAACTGTCAATATCTGCTTCTGCTTCTGTGCAGGGAAAGCCTGTAACAAAGGCGATTACTTAACGAGGACTCGAACTTCTGTTCTTAGTTTATAGTGGGCTGAACTATTTTTAGGCAATCTGTCTTTCCTTCAATTCTGACAAGTGAGCTAAAAACTCTTAAACCTTTTGTAAATTTGTATGAAATGTGGGCTGCTTCTGCTTCTTGTCATAGAAATATTTTCTGCCATATTATCTTGAAGGAGAAACTCACTTCACCAAAGAAAATCTGTCTTCTCATCCTAGCTACAAATGAAAACACATGCATCAATAAGATATAATTTTCTTTGAGTTTCGCCCAACTTTTCTTCTTATAAATAGTGGCCACATTTCTCTTGCCTAGCATCTCTTCCTCTCCCTCTTCCCAAGTTAGTTACTTAAAAAGAGAAGGAATTCCAAATCTTTAGCCATGGAGATTGTGTCTACAACTCAACAGAAGGCAGGGATTTTTGCTTCGGCGTGTGGCTGGCTTAAAGCTTTGCCTTCAAGTTTCAAAGCTAAAGTTACAAAAGTTGCAAAGATCATCAAGAAACTTGGACAAGACGATCCAAGAAGAATAGCTCACTCTGTAAAAGTGGGACTTGCTCTCACATTGGTCTCTTTGTTATACTATGCCAGACCTCTTTATGATGGTTTTGGGGTTTCAGGCATGTGGGCTGTACTAACAGTTGTTGTGGTCTTTGAGTTTACAGTGGGTAAGTTAAATAATTATCTGCTTATAACTCAAAAGTGCTTAATACCACAAAGTGCTTAATAATAACGTAATTCAATTTCTTTACGTACTTCAGGTGGAACCCTGAGCAAAAGTCTTAATAGAGGTTTCGCAACATTATTGGCCGGTGCTCTTGGTATTGGAGCACAACATTTGGCAATCCTGTCAGGAAAGAAAGGAGAACCAATTGTTCTTGGAATCCTTGTCTTCCTTCTTGGTAAGTATACGAGTGTGCACGCTTGGAAGTAGAACATTTTTTTCCTTTTCTTGTAACAAACCACTTACAGTCATTTCTAGATCTAAAATCAAAACAAGCATCGTTCGGCAAAGTTTACTGATGTAAACTTGTGTTTGTGCAGCTGCAGCATCTACCTTCACTCGATTCTTCCCACGAATCAAGGCAAGATATGACTACGGTGTCTTGATTTTTATACTAACATTCAGCTTAGTAGCTGTTTCGGGTTATCGCGTCGATGAACTCTTGGTTTTAGCCAATCAAAGACTGTCAACAATCATAATTGGAGGAGCAACCTGCATAGTTATCTCCATTTTTGTGTGTCCAGTTTGGGCTGGTGAAGATCTTCACAAGTTGATTGTTTCCAATATAGAAAAGCTTGCAAGCTACCTTGAAGGTACAATAATATCTAAATATTTAATTTAATAATTTTCCCCATTTAATTATTTCTCTCTATTCCGTTCCCTTCTTCAAAAATAAGGTTTCTAAGGCTTGAAAAATAAAATTAACAGGTTTTGAAGGTGAATATTTTCAAGAGGCTAAAACTGAAGGGGGAGGTGATGTTTCCAGGAATGACAAATCATTTCTTCAGAAGTACAAGAGTGTGCTCAATTCCAAAAACACAGAGGATAATTTGGTAAGCATATAACTAATCTTTCTTCACTACGTGATCTACCATTAACATTTACATTTCTGCTGATCATGCTAGTTTTTTTTTCATAATTTTGCAGGCAAATTTTGCAAGGTGGGAACCCGGACATGGACAATTCCGGCTTCGCCATCCATGGAAACAATACTTGAAGATTGGAACCCTTGTTAGGCAATGTGCGTACCAAATTGAAGCTCTCAATGGCTATATAGACTCCAAATTCCAAGTACTAAATCGCAACTATTTTCAGCATGCCGACATACTAAGCACAAATTAACCAAAAACAAAACGCTAATAATTTCTGCTATTGTTGCAGGTACCACCAGAATTCCAAAGTAAAATTCAAGAATCATGCACAATTATGAGTTTGGAATCCAGCAAAGCACTGAAAGCATTAGCTTCAGCAATCAAAACAATGACAGATCCATCACCAGCAAACCCTCATGTCAAGAACTCCAAAAATGCTGCCAAGGACCTGAAAGATGCTCTCCAAGCAGCCTCACTGAATAATCTAGACCTCCAAGCAATAGTAACGGCTGCAACAGTTGCTTCGACACTAACGGAAATCGTTAAATGTGTCGAGAAAATTTCTGAGGCCGTCACTGAACTGTCAAACCTCGCCCATTTCCAAAATGTAGAAGCTACTATATCACCAGAAGGGAAGACATCGCATTTTCTTCATCGAGGCGCAGTGAAACCAGTTTTGGATGGTGATAGCAACCATGTTGTTATTACAATAAATGAAGAATCTGATTCACCAGAAAATGAAAACCCTAAGGCACCAAATCCTGGACAAACAGTGCCGGTGTAAATATTTTGTTCATAGCTTTTTTCATTTAGATTTTTGGCTTGAGAACGGGATTGTAAAAGGCGAGAAATATTAGAAAAAATCCTTCCACTACGCATTATATTCAATCTCTTGTAAGAATTTTCTAGTGCTAAAGTAAGCCACTTAGTGCTTTCGGCGACTTCCCTTCTGTAGTTTCGTATCATTTGTTACATGTATATTGATCATTATAATCTTTTTCTCTTCTTCAAATAACTATGAGTTATTTGCCAGTACTGCTCGTTGCTTGTGCATGTCAACTTGCAGTAATTCTATAATGAGTAATGAGTTAAAAGGATCTCCATATATTCTACCCAAAACAAAGAAGAGCATGGCAAAGGGGAAATCATGAACAGAAGTGAAGTTGTAGGGTTGAATTTTGAGTTGTTTTCTACTTGAAATGTTATGCAAGTGGACCTGACTAAGTAAATCTCTCGGCAAAAAAAAATTAAAATTAAAATAATTAAGGTAAAATTTAAAATATATATTTATTAAAAATTTAAAATATAAGTATAAAATTTAAAATACATAATATAAAATTTTTAAAAAAATTAAATACATCTGACTTAAATAGATTACACCTCAATCCCTTGCAAGTTGAGTGAGGTATACTTGTTTTAATTTCAAGAATTTAGACAATATATCCAACCTAAAGATTAACAACTAATAATATCGAAAAAAGTGATATTAAACTCACAAAAAATAAAATATAAAATTTATATTTTAATGCGACGACAATTATAATTATTGCTGTATAATTAAATAATTATGTAAATTTTTTATATTACGATTAATAACATAACATATAACATTAGCTAAGGGTTGTACATTTAATTAAGTACTAAATGAGTTAATATAGAGTTTATTAGAGGTTGGATCAACCCAACATGCACTTGCCATTTTGAAAGAAGAAAAAGTACTTCACACAGAAGCACTTGGAATATACCGATCATATTTACCCACAAATAAAGATAACAACGAAAGCATGTGACTAGGCAGATTAAAAAACCCTAATACGACATGGATTCATTCTGCTAGCAGAACGAATAAAGTATTTTGGTCTTGCATTGGACTGACTTTTGACTCAGGTCAGTGGCTGGCTGCAATCCCTCAGCGTAATTAGAAAGCTGAGAATTCTACTGCTCTGCTGCCAGGAATTTGACAGCAGTAGGCCATAAAGGGAAGAATCAATACGTGAAAGCTGAAAGCCACTACAGAAAGCTGAACATTCTTACTGTCATCAAAATTTAGAGTAACTTTTAAAAATAATACATCAAGATCTCTGGAGAAGATTAGGTTAGATTCATGAATCAAGTAATTGCTTATTATCCAACAGTTATAGCTTTCGGTTCCTTTTTATGTTCTCTTGCAATGGCTGCCATGCCAAGGACGTTCAGCGATTTTCTTGCTGTTAATTATTGAAAGAAATCCATGGAAAGGAAATTAAAATGGTGGTAAAGCACAAGTAGTATAAACTGAGTAGATTCCTTGATTATAAATTCCTGAATAGTCGTACGTACAGTACTTGACTCGGAAGATAAAGAACGAATCAACTGATTCAGAATCAGAAGCAGCATATGCATGTATGGGCTTGACTCAGATTCACCAGGCATTCCCCAGAAAACACTTGCATGCTTCCAAGGGTCAGAGCGAGTGCACGTCAAATAAAATGGAGATCACATGCTTGGTAATAACACGTAAGCCGCACGTATGAAAAGAAGATTGACAGAAGTAAGTGCTTTGTCTTAATGAACTTCTGCTTTTAATTTATATATAAATAATTAATTAAAATTTTATTTTATTTTATTTTTTTTTGAAATTTTCTTTTTACAGAATAATGAATTATGATCCGCTTTAAGCCTAATCAAAATTTAGTTGGTGTTATCATCGTGATTTGTGTCTCCTCTTTGTCAAATTTTATAATGTATTATGAATAAATCAAATTACCGTTATTTTTAATTTATTAATTATTATAAATTGCTTTGATTCTAATACTGTTTGTTATGGATCAAACCGGTTACTTTCTTTTTCAAAGATATCTCCACGCAGAACTCGCCTTGATAAAACCTAAGAATATTCCTTTCCTATTCAATGAGAAATTCCGCCACATTCTGCTCTTCTATTAACATGCTAGGAACAAAACTTGTAATTGGCTGTCCAAATATTAGCCGTGGTTCACAATGAATACACCGTTTAAAAGAAAAACATCCCAACTATATACACTTTATCCTACATACATCGCGGGATAGACAATTATATACTGGGATTGCTGGTGCTGCACATCTACCCTTTAACTTACCAGCCATAGATTGGATTTTCCACTTGTGGCCGTAGGAGATGCAGGTCTTTACAATGTTGCTTGTCGTAGTCTCGTGTACCGGGTATTGCTCCAGTACAGAGTCGAAGGAACTCGTTCCCCGTGAGACAATAGTGAGCAAATGCCAACCCCCCATCAACCACCTCGGTCAGGCTAGGCATTGTGACTGACTTTCTGATGATCTTTCCGTTAGTTCTGCTCAATTTTGCATCATCTTTGTCATCATTTAAGATCTTGTTGAGCTCAGAGTATTCGATAAACCTCTGGGTAGCAGCTTCCCATGACAGCTTATATCTTTGCTCGGCAGTAAGAGGCTGAGGTTCGTTCTGCAGCGCTTCTTTCATTTTGGCAACGAAGTCTTCAGATGTCTTGTACGTCAAACAGTTTGGAAATGACCTAAAGAACTCATTTGACGGGTGATCTGCACAGACAACGAATTTCCCCATGGCAAGCGCTTCTGCAGTGGCTGTGCATAGTACATCACTAACACTAGGATTTATAAAGACTTTGTACCTGCGAGCCAAGAAATAGGGTTGAAAAATAAAGTGAGAATGCATGCACTCCACATATAGATGCTATATGTTATGACAAGTTGAGTTTCATTAGTGAAGTGTTCAAGCCTATAATAGTCATCCTGATGAAATTTCAAACTTAAGCAGGTTCGCTTTGGATGTATTTCATAATTATTTAACAGATTTTAGAATCTAATCAAATAAAATCCTCCTTTAACGAATGGTCTGCATACAAACAACCAAGGTTCTCATGGAATCCTTACCTGTGAAGAGAATCATCTGCATGGTCTCTTCCTTTCTGAAAGTTGAGATTCAATTGCAAACTTTTAGCAGTACTCTGAACTTCAAGTGCATCCTCTCCATTACCAAAAACATCCAAGTTGAAACCATCAAGATCATTTTTGTGCTTTGCAAGCAAATCTATCAATTCCCTGTAACCCTTTGCCCAGACCATCTTGCCTAAAAAATAGGCTCCTTTTGAGAAGGCCTGCTGCCCTAGTTCCCTTTCTGCAGAAACCTTATCACCAATTTTCAAAAAACTTGGATTTACACCATGGACATTGCAAATCACAGACTTGGGTAAATCCTGAGTAGCAGCTGAAAGGCGAAGAACCTGAATAGAGAACACAAAAAATTATATCACAGAAAACTTTAAACACTTGTAAGATAATATTAAAGAGAGGCATGATCAGCTAAAACATGTTGCATGAACCAACTTCAGACAACCATAAGTTAGTCAAGCCAAAATCCAGAAAATTTAACACACCTTGTGGCAGTATGCTTTTGTGACCCAATTGTTTATGTGTTTCACAAGGAAAGCTTGCAGAGCCCCATTCTTCTCCCTCTTGATATACTCCAAGTAATTTGTGTGGACAACACCAACAACATGGTTGAATTTATCAGTCCAGCGCTTACCATGATGATACCAATTCAGGTGCTCTGGTTCTTCTAGGATTGCAATATCAGCATCTTTGGATGGAATAAACTGAGAAGTATCTCCAGCAGGTATTATACTACGCCTTTCTTTTGAGAACTAAGAACAATGACAAACAAATGGTCAGGCACTGAGTATACTTAGTACAATCAACAAGTAGATGCATAATTTAATCAATCCAATTACCTTTCCTGGATAAAAGGAGATTTTAAAATCAGCCTTAAATCCAACCCTTTCCTCGAGCCAATTACGTATGTAGCCTTCCTGCTCCTCTGGTGAACGAAAAGTGACATTGTACGGATAAACTAATTCTTGATCCGACTTACAAAGCCAGGGAACCAGAAGTGTGACATTTTGTTGTGCTGTCTTTGATAAATAAGCTGCTCGGAAAAGTGGATTTATAGCAGTTCCAGTCATCCAAGGAAGACTAGCAGTTGTGACAATGGCTACATGTCTTTTCTTGTCCGACGGGTCATCCTTTCCAAAGTCTGTCCAAAACCCACCTTCATGATGATGTCCTGTGCTTTGAAGGACACTGGCTATCCTTAAATCTAGTTCATCATTTATGTTATCATTCTCAAGTACAGAGCATTCTCCTCCAGATATTGAGCGCAAGAGAAGTTGCTCTTTTCGTTTGCTGCACAAGCTCTCCACTATCTTGTCACATATATCTGAAATTGTATATTCAAAACACTATTAAACTTCAAAGAAGTGTCAACAAGGAAAACATGTCAAATATTAAATGCACTACAGACATCAAAGTTACTAATTGTGATGGTGCTCTTCATTTATCTCCAACAACCTATTGGCTGATCAACTTTCAATGACCCATATGCAAACTAATGGTTCATCCACAAGTATAGCACAATGTTATAAGAAAAATCGATGAATCAAGAAGATAGCAGAAGGAAAGGAGGAATATCAAAATTCAATAGCCAAATCAGCACAAAAGATTCCACTCTCGACCAGGACCTTCATTTCCTCCAACTATTCAAGAAAAACAATCACAAAAAATCCAAAATCCATATCCCTTAAAGGTTGAAACTTCTCATTTTAGGTCAATATCTTGCCAACCAGCCATGTCATTGAACAGCCATAATATTTGAACTTAGCAGCCATATTATTAATCCACCATTAAGTTCAAGATATAATACTGATAAAAAATATGTATATGATAAAGAGTATGAAAATCCATACTAGTAGAATACATAAGCTATTTATTATACTTTTGAATTTTAAAAAATGCACTTGAGCAAAATATTATACCTTTTCTAACACCAAGTTGATCCAAAAAAGGTCCAGATTGCCTGACCAAATATGCCAAAAGTTCCGTTGGATCCAGTGGCAGCACATCCTACATCAGGTAAAAAGGAAAACATTAAGCAAAATACATCTTATAAATACCCAGAAATTGAAAACTCCTGTTACTTTTTTCTTTTTGAAGCCAGTATTTGTATAATGTCTTATCTTCCATGCAACCCCAACTACAGAGGAAGGAAATGGTTTTTATGAGCTTAGGATTGAAGCCTTGCTAAGATAAATAATTTCAGTATGTAGTTAACAAGCAGTGGAAAGGGACTCAACTGTTCTAAATGGGTTTAGGATTACGTCTAGAGACTTGCAGCTTGTAAGCCGGGAAAAGTCTTGGTCCCCAGAAAAAAAATGGCCAAGGCCCAATCCCAAACACCTAACTAATCCTCATCTCAGAAATGTAACACAACAATGTCTGACAAAGAAAATAGCAGATGATATTTATACAAAATATTGGAGTTAGTATCCACCATTCATATATGAATGTTCCATGGCAGAATATTCGAAAAGGCACAAAACGAATAAGCATATGTGCCCGCCATTGATTCTGATAATATAGAGTGGCCAACAGGCATACGCTCTAAGGCATCCACCCAGAAGAACAATTACATAAAACCGAATTATCCCACTAAACTTTTTTTCATATACCTCTCTTATGTACTAGCAATTAAGTTAGAAAATTGCAGGAACAGCTTCCATGCTAATGCCCAGAAAACATCTTAAAATTACTCATGTGGAGTTGGTAAACTCTACCAAACCATCAAATACTACAATAGGCATAATGATGGGCCCAATACAGAGAAAGGACAACAAACATTTCCAGAGGCCCTTGAGGAAGAAAGGAAATAATGGCGTGCATTATTTTTTGAAATGAAATAAGCATTTCATAAAACCACATAGGTTAGACACCAACCTTTGACTCCTGAGGCTCTTTGCATATTGCTTTCTGCACAAACAAACACATAAATATCGTATGAAAAATGGTGTCTAAGTTAAATTCACCAAAAAATCAGTAGTACGAGACAAGAAAGCATAACTGTAAAATATAGAAAAGGCTAATGTTCATCATAGAATAATCAAAGCAATAATTCCAAAACAGTTAAGCTCATTTTGTCCTTTTCTTTCTCTTTTATTATGTTGGTATAGCATGGATGGGAAAAAAAAAGGCTTTCCATTTTTTATTGGCAGGTGAACAAAAAAAGCCTGAAAGAAGAAATACTTTTACATCTTGAAATTTGTTTGACAGGTGTTTCCCATGCATAGACCGCAGCATATATTTCTTATTAAAGCTTCAATGCCAATAAGCCACTTCGTGCACACTTTTCTTTCATAAAATTGTTTGGTCTCCAAATGATGTAAGGATTTTATTATACTTGACATGAAAACAAAAAAGAGTAATGGCGTAAAGCTACATTAAAACTCAGGAACAAACAAGAGTAATGATGTAGAGACATTGAAACTTGGCCGAAAAGCTTCATTTTAGTGAGCATGACCTAACTTCAGGTTTCTTGAATGTTTCAGGGAGAGAATATATCTCTCCAAAATCCTTGGCTAACCTTTGACTAAGAAATAAATTTATTCAACCTTGACTTGTAAAGGACTGATTCATTAAGATCTACCATAGCTCTCAAAAGATGATTCCTGCACTCAGCACCATCTATGTCTCTTTCACTATTTTTTTCATTTCTATCACTTGAATTGACTCAGACCTTGACACCAGAGCACCAGCGTATCAAAGTCTAGACATGGCCAAACCATTTGAAACAACTTTCCCTTCACGTCTCCCAAATATGACCACTACTATCTTTAAGAAAATACATTCATATTTGATTGTTTCCAGTCTTCCAAATATCTCATAATCTTATGATCATAAATCGCTAGCCTATCATGCACATGTTATATGCTCCCATGGAACATAGTCGGCCTTTCACCTGTTCAACAGAAACTTTTCATTCACTTGGTTATTATTCTACGATGACAAAAACTCCACACTTACCTAAAATGACCTATCCCGATCACTTCTCGGCCATCAATTTTCACCATATCCTCCACTAATCCTAACCTTGATATCACTTAATCGCGTTTCCCATATCAATCTTCGGTTTACTGTTTAAAACCCTTCAAATTCCTAATCGACGTAATATTTGTTATATATATACAAACATTAATCTAAAACAAAAAGAAAACAACAGAAAAGCTAAAAATAATTTTTTTTTAAAATAAACACGTACCCAGCTGGATTTAACTTTTTCAACGAAATCACTACTCTTAAAGCCACCAAAAATTTCCTCAACCGACAATTCTCTCTTCCACTCAAACTCCCGCAGCCTCATCTTGAACGTCCGTATCGGCTCCCATTCACCGAAATGTACCTCCCCCGCTCTCTCCCCCCAAAACTCCGTGAACCTCACTCTCCCTCTTTTACCCCTGTTAAATTCAATAATCCCATCTCCATCCCTCTCTTCGTCCACATCCGATACTATTGCGTTTCTTATTGCCGATAAGTCTATCCTTATCCTCGCCCGCGGCCCCCACTTTTCCAGAACGCGTTTACTGATCTCCGGCGCAGAGTAAACTCGCTTGAATTCCGAGATTTTCGGCTGCAGTTTCTTAACAAAGTCGATTTCCGCTGGCGACATCGATTTATTCGCCGGAACTGAAAACGTCGGAGCCGAATTAAAGAAATGTTCGAGCTCCCTGTCGAACGAGCCCGCTAAATTCTTGAACGAGTTCGCTCGGTTCTTCATCAGCCGGAAATCAGCGTCCGCCGAGTCACGCACCTCTCTCCAGCTCTTCGAGATGAAAGAAAATGCGTTGGACGACATCGATGCTTGCGTTTCATTATCCATGGCTAGGGTAATTTTCTTTACAAATTCGTTTTTCTCTGCGAGGGGAAACTTCGCTGGAGAACACGAGAAATTTGAGTGGGCAGAGAGGATTTTTCAGTATTCCAGAAGTAGAGAGCACACGCGGACGACACGTAAGATTAAGGGCTGTTAAGGCGTGGTGACGTGGACGTATCCTGTGGTCTGATGTCGTGGGAATATCCTCTGCAGTAGCGAATATGCCGGAGAGATCTAAGAAGCCTTATTTCCAGGTTAATGTGTAGACGGACACGTGGCAAAGACCCGGTGGGTTATTGTTATTTTCAATATAAATTTGATGAAAATTATATTAATTATATTATTTTTAATACAATAAAATTATTTAATTCTCGTTAATAATAAATAAATTAATTAATTAAATCTTTTCTTTTCTTCGACATTTAAACAAGAAGAAGGAAAACCAACCTTACTTCTTTTAACTTAGAAGTATGTGATTTTAGCTTTGCCAACAAAGAACTTGGGAAAGACGACAAGTTTGGAAACCAAATTGTTAATTCACCCACAAGCACAAGCCCACTGTTTTTGCCCATTAGTGAAGGTGTGGATTTGGTGTGCTTTTGTGGGCTATTCAAAATTTGAACCCACCATTTTTGTTCTTCGCCTCGCATGGCTTACCCCTTTCTTTCTTATTTCTTTCACACAGAACTACGCTATTGTACAGCAATTTTTGGTAAAAATGTCATGAAATTTCTGCTTTGTAATCATTTTTCAGACGTACCCACATAAAGAATAGAGGTGGCATCCATCCAACTATTGCATACAAGTCTTTATTGATGTCTATTATTTTATGTGTATGTCTATGAGTGCTTGCCCCTTTCGTGAATCAGTTGTTAGTGTGTACACTAACTTCTATTTGAACCCATCATCTAAAATTATCACTCTTTATTTGGATTGAACAAATCTAAATTAATTTGATTTATTGGGTGAGTCTAAGCATAAAATATTAATATAATTATAAGTTTTAATTTAATTAAAAAATAAATAATAACTATTTAAATAAAATAATTTTAATAATATTTATAAAAATATTTTATTTTTTGTTTATTATTTCATCGCGTATTTATTTATAACATACTTGATTATCTTATTTATTTAATACATATTATAAAAATTTTTATTATTGTCCAATTAATAATTTATAAAATTATATTAATTTATTTTTTTCTTGTTTCTAAATAGGTTCGAAACATGCATATAAATTATATTGTACGTAAAATCTAAAATAAATAATCTCATTAAAGCACTAATTTTTTAATATTAATTATTATTATTTTTATGTTAATTAAATCCAACGCAAGTTTATTTCGTGATCAAAAATCTTAACTTTTTGAAAATTCATTAGTTTATATAATAAATTTAGATTATTGATATTACGAAACTAAAGAATGTATTTTTATCAATTAAACGTATAATTTTTTTAAATTGAAATTGATGGTTTGTATCGATTCAATTCATTCTTTATACTTGTGCAACCCCATAACACACTGATCTCAGTAAGTTGCTTCTACTTGGATTAAAAGCTAGACTATGAAATGATTTTTCAAATGTAAGGGATGGAAAGCTTTTTAAGTTTAATATCTCGTCAATTTTATACAAAGTTAAGTAAATCTTTTATGTGATAAATACTAATTGATTTAATAATTTAATAGATAATATCTCGATCAAATAAATTTTATAAAAAAATCAAATAAAATTTACCCAATACGTAATATTATCAAAAATATCATAATTAAAGTAAAAAAAATGGTTTAATAAATATTAAATTACTAAAAATACGAGAAAAATATATAAAATAATAACTTAAATAAAATATTAAAATTTTTAAATTATAATAATTCACGAGCATGATGATAAAGATAAAAGATTTTAAATTTTTTGTTAATTGTATTATTATAGGATTTTTTTTATTAAAATTAATATGACGTATTGATTAAAAAGATTATAAAAATATATTTGTACATAAAAATTAGAATATTAAAATAAATATAATTATATAATATTTAATGTGTCAAGATTCCAAAATTTTTCAATTACAAGGATTTACTTCTAAGCATTTTCAAATGGGGTATTAAGGGATGGCTCCCTTAATTTTTGATAAATAACAAATAAAAATATACTTTAATTTTTTATAACGAAATGGTCCTAACAATTGGCAAGTGACGACTGGACCTATTATTTGTAAGGAAGTAACATATAGGGCTGGGATTTATTCGTTATAATCGACTAAAGTATGTCAATAATAGTTATTTCAGAAACATTAGGTACCTATCCATTTTACCCTATTTTCAAAATTTTTTATTTCTTTTACATTTTATAGATTATCCGTTGAGTTTAAGACAAGTCTGTTATGGCCCAACAATGGTCCCACGCAGCGGAAACGGCCACAGCAAAATCCGCCACGTGTTAAAACCCATCACACCTGTCTCATTCTTTTCTTAAAGAAGAAGTGTTTGATCAAGGACATAGTCGTCAATTCACGTAACAGCCAGCCCTCTTTTCGGGCAACTAGCAACGCAAATACGCCAGCCCTCTTCAACTTATGATTTTGAAGGAGGAATCCAATTCCCGAATAATAATTCCTGTAATAAGATTTCTTTAGAGAGAGAGAGAGATGGGATTGTTATCCAACCGGTAATTTTTTTTGGTTTAATTTTTAATCGAAGAAATTGTTTTCTATCCCATCATTTCTGATATTGATGTTTTGTTGATGAATGATGGATATGCAGAATCAGTAAGGAGAGCCTGAAACCAGGCGATCATATTTACTCTTGGAGAACAGCATACATTTATGCTCATCACGGTTAGCTTTCTTTTCATTTTTATTAATTAAGCAGTAGTTTGATAGAAAGAAAGCATGGAAATGTTTGTTCAATTTTCATGTATGAGTTTAATATCTTCAGGAATTAGTTGAGGATCCCCTTTTCTTTTTTTTTAATTTGTAATATCTAGGTAGTGGGCATTGATAATTTTCTTTATTTTTGCTTAAACCCATTAAAGTTTTGGGTACCATTGTCAAATGGTTTTTCATTTATCTTGTTCCAAATAACTTGAGAGCTGAAGGAGTGAAAATGAGATTATTCAGGAATACACATTGAATGCTAAGATTTCGCATTGGATTTCTGGTAGTAGATCCATAATCAAAAAAGAAATGCGTTATCGTTTTCATCTTCCCAACATCAGTTGCTTAGTTGTTTGAGATGTAGGTGTGTTGGATGATTGGTTTGTATAATTTAAAAGTTTTCTTTGCATGAAATAATAAAGGTTTCTTCCAAATGATGGTAAGGCTCGTTTAATCAGATGGTTTGAAACAAATTTGCTTCTTTTCCTGATCCATCTATTTCCCAGTCCGCAGATTTGGAAAAGTGCCAATTTCTAAACTTTGATTGACAACAGGCATTTATATCGGAGATGATAAAGTGATTCACTTTACTAGACGTGGCCAGGAGGTTGAGACAGGGACTGTACTTGATCTCCTACTGGTAAGCTCAGGACCAGCTCGAGCTCTAGCACCCTGCCCTACCTGTATGCCCAACGAAGAAGGTCACGGGGTCATCCTCTCATGCTTAAATTGTTTTCTTGCTGGTGGTGTCTTGTATCGTTTTGAGTATGCTGTTAGCCCTGCTCTCTTTCTAGCAAAGGCTCGTGGTGGAACTTGCACACTTGCTGTGTCTGACCCAGATGATGTTGTTGTGCACCGAGCAAAGTATCTGCTTGACAATGGCTTTGGGTGCTATAATGTCTTTAAGAACAATTGTGAGGACTTTGCTATCTACTGCAAAACCGGACTCCTTATTGTCGATCAAGGAACAATGGGACAGAGTGGCCAAGCAGTTTCTATAATAGGCGGACCACTTGCTGCTGTTCTGTCAACACCATTGCGCATTGTGACCACGAATGTCTATGGGATGGCAGCAACAGCAGCCACTGTCTATTGCGCTAGCCGATACGCAGCTGACATTGGCATGAGGAGGGATGCAGTGAAAGTCTCAGTGGAGGATTTAACAAGGAGACTGGCAACAGGCTTGGTTCAAGTTGTTGAACCCCAGATTCCCACTGCACTTGCTCGGTAGTATTTCGGGTTTATCACCTGATTGTTGGTGTAATTTCATGCTAAATCTCTCGTCTATGTCATGAATAATTTACATAGGGCTATAATTCCCGAGTATGATGTCTGTCATGATTTTCTATTCGTGTGATGTACTGCAACATTTGCCCATGTCGGCATACAGATCTGCTGTTGAAGTTGCATATTGCAAACTTGTTTGCTATCTATTTATTAAAGTTCTTACAACCAATTTGTTGAGATCCATGAATTTGTTGCATTAGTATTGCTTTTAGTTGCTACAATCTTATGCTTGGAACATGCATGAGACAGCAATGTCGTATAAAATCTTTGAGAGTACTGCCAATCACTTAGCCAAGTCTTAGCATTTTGTATATGTTATTTAGCTTGTTTCTTATTCTGTGTTGATAACCTGTGTTTTTCAACTTTCTATTACCGGTTCTCGTTGAAGAAGCCAGCTTGAAAATCCAGGCTTACTCTGCAAACTGCAGCTTCAAGAAAGTAAGCATGCATTTACCAGTTTTTGTGGCAGTACATGCATGTTGAAATGCTTGATCCAGAACATGTTTCTTAATATGGTGCTTTTCTAAGGTTGGTAAAAACAAGGATATGACATATCTAATGTTACCACGAAAACCAGCTACTTCACTTTGCTAGAGACACACCAAATAACTCTTAGCAGACAGTTGCACATAAGAAGCCAGTTCATAAGTAACAGTCAAAACAAGTTAAGACTTTCAAAACAAAAGTTTCCATTGGCCCCCAAAATGTTGTCAGTAATCCTCCTAAACAAGCAAAACCGCATTTATACAACCGTCATTTTTGGGATTATTTGTCACTTGAGCATATTTTCCTGCATCCGCCACAAAATAAATAAAATAAAATAAAAGCCAGCAAAGAGAGAAGTAAAAACAATAGAATAATAGTAAATTGAAACCAAAATCTTACCCCACACAACTTTTCCAGCTGGTGTTACCAGACCCAATTCACTGACGTTTACCTGATATTCAAATAGAGGATATCTAAGTCATACAGATACCACAAATTAAAGATATTATGTAAGCTAATGATATACCTCAATGATCGTACCCTTGGTAATAACACCAAGAGAGGTATACATTGGACCATTAGGGTTCTTCTTCACTCCGATGATCTCAAGATTGAAGGTGCACTTGAGTTCAGGGTGTGTTACATGAGCTTTAGTAAAACGCAGTCCAGAAGGACGAATGAACCGCTCATACTTTGGAGGTTTTCTTGTAAAACCAGGTCCAACAAATGTGGCCTTGGTGACCATCCTCTTCCACTGCTTGGCTGCAAAATAAAAAGCAGACAAAGACTCAGAATCATGGAGACACAATCTTCTAAGTATGCTTCAATGACAACAATGCACCACAATATGCACATTTTTAAGAGGCAAGTAGAATCAGCCTCACATACATTAAGCATAACGTTATAGTATGCACCTAATTTTAAAAACCAAATATCTCTGACCACTCAAAAGTAAAAGCAAACAGAAATATTGTTTTATCCAAAAACAATTAATCCAACACCCTCAATATGAGGATTTTCCAAGTAGTAAACTGATTAGAATACTTACTTCTTCGTTTACCAGATCTGATCACTTTAAACATCTCATCCTCTGCCACTGGCCTTACCTGTAGAGACATGACTTTTAAATTAAAGCATTGCAAAAAGAAAAGTAGAATCCTTCACCATAAACCTTGGGGGACGAAAAATGCCCTAGGGAAATGAAATGAAGAAAACATATAATGGAGATGCTAAAGAAAGAAATTGAGTTGCCAACTTACCTTGGGCAGAGGGACCTCCCATTTTCCTGCTTTCTCTTTTCTTTTTTGCTTTATGGTGTTGCTAAGAACCTACAAATAACAAAGTGTCATACTCCCAACAAACAGGGTATGTATAATATAAAGATCAGCATCAATCAACTACTTGCCTTTGCTCTTGTTGTATTTTCACGATCAAGCAAATAGGCAGGAACAGCTCCCTCTTGAACTTCATCATCTACCTTTCTACGACTTGTTGACTCCTCATGCATAGCCAATCTGTTGACAAGGTACACAAATGATGAAAAGGTAAAAGATTAAAGGCTTAACTCCATTACACAATTCTTATAGCATTCTTTAGTGACCCTGATGCAGCAGAAACCCAGATGATATAATACATGCAGAAACAAGAAAAGCTAGCAAACAACAACTGATGCTTACATAGTGAGTGGTGTCAGTCTACAATCGCAAATGATAACATCAATGCATAAATTTCACACATGCATATCAACAAATTGAGAATTGGAATATTTGACACATAGATGAGGATTAACTTGAACTTCTACAAAAAGTTAAATAGAAAACATGACACCATTAGAGTCCTATGAAAATAGCTATATAGCAGACTCCACTGCCATTTTAAATATTAGAAAAATGTTCGAGAATAAAACCAGAATAATAAACATACCTAAAAAAGCCCATAATCAATGAAAATCATCTGCGACATCCAACTCATGAGATAAAAACTAATATATAAGTATATATTAGGAATTCTTCTCTCTCTCAGGAGAGAGAGAGCTTTTGATCTATGCCTATCAACTAACCCCCTAATAGATATCATGAGTAAAGTATACATATCTTACAACAACAACAAGTACTGGATTGAATTTGCTAGTGCGCATTCCCAATAATTCCCTAGACCTAGAGTTTTCCAAGAGGAATAACACAGAACTATTTCTTACGATATTTGAAAACTATTTAGCAAAAAAAAATAACTCACGTCTTCTTCATGAGGGCTTTCTCAGCATAGCGTTTCTTAGCAAACATCTTGCCCTTAATACCCAAAGCCTGTTATTACATTCCAACTCAAACGAAAAAAAATGAAAATTCAGCTTACCAAAAATAAAAACAAAAATCTGCATGGCAGAACGAAATTCTACAGAAGAATTGAGTAGACCTTCTGGGCAATTTTCGAACGCTTGTGGACTTCACGCGCCTCCTTCTTGCGCTTGCGCTCGAAGTGATCAAGGCGATAGCCATGTCGCTTCCTGTGAAGCTCTATGTAATCTCCTTGCGGCTGTTTAAAAATGCAACGAAAACATAAGAATTGAATTCAGTTAAAGTCACAACTAAATTCCAATCCAGGGATAAAAGGAAGGATATTCAAAGGCGAGCCATTTTCAAAGAGCTTTGAAGAACCGGTTGCACAAAATATATTAACTTCGGACAAACCCTAGAGTTTTAATCAACGGAAAAAATCTGTGAGGGTCGGGTTTGGGTGCATACTTTCTAATTACTGGGTCGGGCCAAGTGTTGGACGGTTCTACTTATTAAATGGGTTTGTTATTAGTCCAGGTTTCTGGTTTAGAATTTAGCAATAACCATTATTTAGTCCATCTAAACATTATCTTTATCCAAAAAATAAATTTTTAAGAATAATTATTAATTAAATTTTTATTTTTATTTTTACTCTTAATGAATAATTTAATCACAAATTTATAAAAATATCCTTATAACCTAAATTTATGATATTTAATACTTAAATATTATAACGTGTTTTAAACGTACATGAAATATATCTAAAAAAATATAAAAGATTTAATACGGGTTTTACAATATTTTCATAGAATTTATAAATTTAAAAAAGAAATATTTTTTTTATGTTCTCCGAATACCTTTTAAAAAAGCATACACATGCATATACATATTAATAAAGAGCATCAAGTACCTGGAAAATGTCTCTAACAAAAATACAAGCCACAATTTTATGTCCAGAGATACGGACTAATGGTCTCCTAAAAATATGTCAAATTTAAAAATATTTTAAGAAAAAAATGAGTATGAAATTTAATGATCAGATGAATGAAAATAATTGAGAGAAAAAATACAGAAGTAAAAGTATTGTATTTAAAATATAAACAATTTATAAATTTCAAACATTTATTTGTATTTAAGCAGTCATATAAAATATTCGCATGTTTAAAATTTATAGATGATATGATAAAATTTGAACTCATCCGAAAACTATTCCCTAGATATCTCTTAGTGCAAACTTAGTGGACATCTCTTATTTAATACAATTATATAAAATTAAGTTATTAAGTCCCGTATGTAATTCGTCACATGATAACCACCACACATCTTTGAGATGCATCTCTTTAGCATATAAAGTTCTCCAATTATTTAAATCACGTGCACGTGCATATGCACACATATTTAAATTTAAAATATTAATTATATTTAAAATTCGTATACATAACATGAATACTATAAACTCAAGAATCCAAATTTATATAATATTTATAGTACATATTTTAAAATATCAAAATATATCTTAAAAATATTTAACTAATGAACTCGGAGAATGAGTCGAGAACTTATATTCGAAAGTAATACAATATCTGCTTGTCTACAATCTCCTATGAGGAGATAAATGTATGATCTAACTAGAAATGGATAGAGTAAAGGGAGTGAATATAAAATAAAATCAGTGAGTAAATTACGAGCAATATAAAATTCTTAAAATTTGATGGTACTAGGATTCCAAAACAATGAGAAACCACGATGAATGAGAATTGTTTATTAGTGATAAATTAATTCTTTAATTCAATACACAAGTAGCACTAATTAGCACTACCGAGCAGAACCTTAATCAACTAGCACTACCGAGCGGAACTTTAGTCGTTTACGGCATGCTGGTACCATTGACTAACTGCTTATTAACATCTTGAGGAACATAGCAACACTACATTTCGTCTCAGATATGTTAAATTCTAAGGATCTTGTACTGGTAACAAAACAATATCCCTAAAGGGTAATCTGGGTTTGATTACAACACAACAATCATATAACACTGTAGTATTGATGTAAATTCTCGTTAGTTCGTTGTCTAAAAGGACATAAATTTACAAGGGAAAAGAAATATGTAGCCCAACAACAATACATATTGACGGATGGATGCCACGAACTAGATTCCCAGCTATCGGGTCCTATCTAGATGCAGTTTCAATGGCTGCATTAACCTTGGCACTAGTCATTATCTTGTATCTACAACGGAACGCGTACTGGTGCTGTGTAGTTAGTTGCTAACATAAAAGGAACAATGCAGGGGACCCGACAGGTCGTTTTCAGAATTATGCATAATGATGTAGCTGAATCAGCACTAACAATAGGGTCGTCAATCAATCACTGGGTGGATAGGTGGAGTGGTACTTGACACATAGTTGACAGCTGGCAGTTTGATTTTATTTGCAAGGAAATTGCTTTTATTGTGCCAATTAAATGCCACGATGACTTATTTTATATTTAAAATTTTTTATTTGTATTTAAAACTTTTTTATTATAAATTTTTGTTTATATTTTAAAATTTTTATCATAAATTTCTAATCTTATATTAATTATTTTAATTTTTATATTAATTATATTTTAAATACTTATTTACTTCAAAATTAGTTAATTATTGCATTCATTTTAATAAATAAAAATATTAAAAATATATATTATAATTTTGTTGCAAGAAAATCTACACTCCTAATTAGCAACTCAAGTTTTGCATTTCTAGTTATTTTTCTTTTTCAAGTAGTGTACTGCCACTCTTTCTGCGCAACTTTAAAAGAATAAATCAAAATATCGATAAATATTCACTTGTACTTGACTTCTACTTTTTACCGATTATCAGTCTGTTTATATTTGACACTTTGTAATTTCATTCTAAAGAAGCTATGGGCAACGACTTTTCGTAGAGTAAAGATGGAAAATCGAAGCACTACAAGACCTGTGGACTGTTGTAATGCTGGTGACATATGACAATTAGCATCAAACAAAGAACTACAAACAAAATGTCGTTGTCGCCAAATGTTAACATATTTCTGGTATCTTTAACACCAGCTGACAAATTCTTAACTGATGGCTGCTGCTTAACAAGGAAAAGAGCTAAAAGGAAAAGGAAAATCAGTTACGAGTGTTGGAATGACCACTTCTGACCTCGATGCTACCTTAAACAACGTCAGTTGATATCATTATGCATCCTCCGAAAAGCAACCAACATGATATGTACTAAGGACATCCGAACTCTGGTCCTTTGTTGAGGCAATGGGCTGGTTTGATGAAGCTAACACAGGAGAAAAGTGGCGGTAAGAACGATTGACAGGAGGTAGCAATAAAGCCAAACGTTTGTCCATTGCCAGTAGCCGTCCGCACTTACTGCACCCTCACAACATGTCAATTTTTACCCTGGAACAACCAAAGAAATTTATGAAGTTAAAAAGAACGGGAGTTGTACCTGCAGACTTTGGAAAACAGGGTTTGATAGCTGCAGATCCAGTGCTGCAAAACCAAAACCAGGAGTAAGAACTCATAAATACGGAATATCGCCAAAGGGATTAAAATTGTCAGTTAAATCAGCAAAAGAAAATCCTTGAGGTCTTTACATCATACCAAAAGAAAATAAAGAGCTGTTTCAGTCCCAAGCCCAAGAAAATACTGTAGTGCCATGCCAGCATGCTCCTGCAACCAGGAAATGCATAAATGTATGAACACAAATTTCAAGTTTGATAATTGACCTCAACATATTATGAGCCATCTGAACAAGTGAGATGCAAATTTTGCAACAAGGCTGTTACCGTGATGCATCTAAATGTGTGGTAGACAGAAGAACCTCTAGCATGTATGTAACTGCCTACCTGTCGAAAACAGCACAGGTTAAATAAAATGAAAGCCAGCAAACATCCAAGTCTTGAAAAACAAAAGTGTCCTGAACAGCAGGTTCAAGTTAGATTACACACTAAACAAGTCAGAATGATAGTTCAAAACTGGTGCTGGCACTTCAAAGTATTACATCTTTCAACGGGAACTGACTGATGTTAGACCATTTGAAATTTAACACACAATTTTGTCAAGTTTAACTTCATATGCACAGAGATTGTCATGTGCTCAATACTAAAACACAATTCATAACCGATCCTATACAACTCATTTCAATTTTAAGTGCATGCATGTGTGTTTCTGCATTTACATATATAGTGTTGTATAGGTGTACTAAGTGCAGGTTTCTAATAATCAAAATAGAAGTACAGGAGCAGCCAAGTAAGATTTGAACTATCAAATTAAATCTGGGTCAATTTGAATATAAATGATAGCCTGGTCTGTGTCTGACTTGAATAATGATCCCTAAAAACTTGTTCAAGCCAAAAGCAGTACTTAAATCGTATTCAGCCCAAATGCTAATACGTAAGCACAGTTCAGACTCACAAACAAACTCTAGCTCATCTAGAAAATTTGTATTGGGCACACTTGGTCTCCACTGACGCTTGATCAACTTAACAAAACTAAAGTATCATTTCAATGCTTGGCTTAGCCCGGACTGTTTATGTACCTCAAAAATAAACAGCATACATCTTATAGATAGAAGACAAAAGAGTAAATTAACAAAACCCAACTTCCACTATAAGAGGCCATTTCACTCTTGTACAACATTCTATCAATAGAACCTTCAAGTGATACACTCATCATTCATACCAAGCAGCTCTAATATTTGAAAGGTAATATGATGCAATTTTAATGATCATATGTAACATATTTTGAGGAGTAAGCAGAAAAACTAACTGTTAACACCATATAGAAAGGAAGGAAAAAAAAACTTTAAAAGGAAATTGCAAGACGAACCCAAAAATTACCTCATCTGGAGAAAAGAAAGCAACTGCATCTGGCTCAATAGAACCAATTGGATGCAACGAAATTATGGCCCTGAAAACAGAAGGGAAAAACAACTCGAGCACAGCAACCTTGTCTACCACAACCTTGCCAGCAGCAACAGTGTTCTGCAATCCTGGTCTCAATTTACTTGAACTATGAAAACTATGCTCTTTTAGTAATTCTAAGGCACTATCATTTACTGAACTGGGCAATGAGGAAGCTCTTTTTAACCAGTCCAGTCGTTCATAAGTGAAAATTTTCAAATTTGGAACTTCTTTTTCCAAACGCACTAGAACATCTGGTAGTGTTTTACAATCACCAAGCTCTTCGTGGTTACTGGCTGGTATAGCTTGGGAACCACAGTGCTTTTTTGACCCTGATTCTGCACACTGATCATTCAGTCTATCATTAAGATGTGGAAAAAAACGCTTCTTCTGATCTGTGAAGGCCTTGAGAGCTAACCTGAAAAGATTAGAAGCACAAGTTGATAAACTTCCTAAGGACAGCTTGAAGTTCAATTCAATCATAATGACCAATTTGTATTTGATCACCAAAAAAATGTTTATCATTTATCCATGACGTACAGCAGTTAACAATGTCCGCTTACTAAACTCTTGATTAAACCCAGTTTATAGGCATTGCATTCTAAAATCCTTTAAGCCACACAAGATGAGATTCAGGAGGAAGAAAGAAGAGGAAAAAAGGTGCAAGATACACCATAATTTTATTTTCCTTGTCAGACTTTTTGCATATGTTTTGCCTACTTTTCATTTAATTCTATTTTGTATAATGAGTACAGGAAAATTTATTCATCAGTTTTTGCATACTTCTAAACCTATTTAGGGTAATTTATGCAACTTTAGCCAACAAGAAGGATTTCAAGTTAAGGTTCTGTTTATACATTGCTGATAAGAGAATAAGCTCTACAAAGACTCAAATTAGGATTCCCAGAAAGGTGACAAATTTTAACAAGACTTTGGTTAGTGTAAAGCCGCATGCTTATGTTTATGCCTTTTTTTCTCCTTTTCAAAACCTTAATTTCAATTTGAGCTATCTTATCTTCACTCCCTTGAGACTTATATCTCTTGTCTTTCTCTGAAATTCTCTTTTCCATTTCATAAATTCATAAACCCGGTTCAAGCTACACTGACTCTGAGAAAATAGACAAACGCAAATACATTTTGCCTCCACAAGGAAAATAATATAATTCTTTTTGCCTGTGAAAATCCCTACTTATCTGTGGGAGTGGCACTGAGACCAACATTCAAAAACTTCAACAGCATAGAAAACTGACTATAGTAAGAATCCTTATTCATGTAAACCCAATGCACGAAACAAAACCCATCTAACAAGTGATTGTAAAATATCTAAAAGCTTTTGGCTCAACTATCTGAAGCACTACACCTAAGCCTCAGTTTGCAAGTAGGCAAATAACTTTGCATGCATGTTCCCTTTGAAATAATTATGTAACATAATCCCTCCATCTTGCAAAAGCACTCTCCATAGCATGTGGCTGATATACACAAAATTAACTACATTTTCTTGTTCCTTCATGAAATGGAGAAAATGTTCCGTCAGAAAACTTCAAAAAAGCAAGTTTTCTTCAAAAATTATCAACACTTGCACTGATCACAGTCCTAGCCACTTTATAATTAATACAGATTAGACTGTTTTGTAACCTAAGCTTTGAAAAACTTAACATACAGATAAGCCATTAAATCGAAATTTCCAATAAAACACTAACGCCAACCAATTTGACGTCAAAATCCATATAACATTGCAAAAAGTAGATCATAAAATGAAATTGGCATTAGTATGATAATGAACTCGAAATGCACCTGGTTCTGTCAACAGCAGACGCACCTGCCTGGCCAGCCAGTTGCCGTTTCCAAGCATAGGCAACAACTGCACCATCAGGACACACAAGCGGCATATGCAAACCCCAAGAGTTACTTCGCGACCGAAGAGATTCATTCAAAACTCCAGATTCTTCCAGTTGCCTTCCTATCATAAGTGAAAACAATTCAAACGACGAAACACAATAACAGTACTTGATCCTCAACTAGCAAATGTTAAAATAATGCGTACCGATGGAGCGAAGGTCCTGGAGATGCTGTCGCATGGCAGTGTCTTCTTTAGTGAACAAATGCGTAGGTTTGTTGCTGTGGTGAGGCTGCGAGGCCACGAATAGGGCTTCTAGAATCCGATCGGCGCCCAGTCGAACGTCGGCAATGTGCCGAGCAGCTTGTGCTAGTCTCTCCATCGCTAGTGCCACCTGCTTAGGTGGCGCCTCCGCCGTCGATTGCGAAGGTGTATCGCGATTAGAATTAGGGTTCGCCACTGGTTGTGATTCTTGCTGCTGCTGTAGCTGTGGATGTGTTAGGGTTTGAAACTTCACATCCATTCAGCCAATTACAATTCTTTTTCCAGCAAGATTCAGTTACGGGAAGATTTACAATATTTTGGGATGAGAATTAAGATTGATCCTTCTTGCAAGAAAGAAAAGGCTCGGGTTTAAGAGTAGTATATTGGAACACGGAGGGGAATAAATGATGACCCGCCCGCGGAAACTGCTGTTCGGTTCGGGTTGATGGGTTTAGAGTTGGAGATCCATCTTAAAAATTTAACTAAAATTAAAGATTTTTTTTTAAAAAAAATCATTTTTAATTTAACTTAATTATCCATAAAATTGCTAAATTAATAATATTAAAATTAAATCTAAAATTCTTAAATTTAAAGGTATATGACAACCAATTACTCTATAATTTATCCAATTTTATTTTTACAAATTTAAAAATATTAATTTTAATCGTTATAACAATTTTAAATATCATTGGAGCATAATTAAAAAATTAATTTAAATTAAATCACCTGAAATTATAATGACTAAAAATTTAAACCAATATTAATTATTTAAAATTTATTAAACTATAAATTTAAAATAAAAATTCTTATTATCATAATTTTGTATTCTAAAGCTCTTGAAAATTTGAAACCGACCCGCTGGACATTGACGAATCCGGAACTAATCCGATTCCCAGCTTCCACTGAGGGTTTACGGTTTACCCTGCCACTCTATTTGCCTCTCAACGCAGGCTTAAAAAGGGCAGCACAAGAAGAAGAAGGAAAAAGAAAGAAAGAAAAATCTTTTGCTTTCAATTTTCACCAATTATTGCAGAATCCGTTTTTCTCTCGTAAATAAGCATCAGAGCTCGGAAAACGCAGCTGCTTTATTTCGCTTCCACTTCCAGCACGCGAACGTTGCTGGTCAAGCAATGGCACGTTCTAAGGCTCCATCGAAGAAGCAGCAAAAGCCGCAAAAACGCGGTGTCGATTTCAAAGTAAGTTTTATTTATTTTCAAATTTGTTTTTGATGTTTTCTTTTCTAGGCTGATTAATAAATAATTATTTTTTCGAATTTTTCCTTTGTAGAAAATAAAACGAAAGCTTGGCAGAAAGTTGCCGCCTCCGAAAAACGCTACAAATACCGAGGTTAAATCCAAAGGTGAGGATTCTTTGATATTACAATTTCACTTCTTCTACTTATTTTCACTGTGTGATTGTTGTTCATGATTATAATGTGAAGGGGACTATTTATATTTCAAGGGAAAATCTGCTCTTGTGAAGTGTAATTTGGCTTTAGTTTTAATTTTTTATTTTATTTGTTTATTTTTTGACTTTGTCGTTTACCAAGAAATTTAATTGTATTGTTAAGAGGACTTTTATTTTGAATATCTTTGGCAATGTTCTAGTTATCATAATGAATGTTCCGGTATGAATTGTATGTTGAAATTTTCCTGTTCTTTTCACTTTTAGATTGACTGTAGTTCCTAAGTGATATTATTGGTGAATGCGGACTCTTGTTGTTTGATGAGCAGCAATTGTACTTCCTGAGCAAAGTGTGGCCTCAGAGAAGGCTGGTTTAGCTGTTAGCAAGAAGGGCTTGACTTTAAAAGAGCTTCTTCAACAAACATCTCATCACAACTCAAAAGTTCGTAGAGGTATTTTATTATTTTTGGTAAAATATTTAGTTTGTTTAAAATATTGATATTGAGCCTTCTAGAAGATGTTGATTGGACCCTGGAAATAATGCACCATTTCAGCATTGAGAAAAAGTAGTTTGTGATCTTGTTATTTTGAACCCAGTTTATCATTTTTCGATTAGTAAGGTCGCTCCTACTTAATGTACTGATTTAATTATTCTTTTAGCATCGTGATTTATGAATATGTTATTGTTTCATTCATTATTGCTGTTTTGAGAAAAATGTTTTAATTAGTCTAATGCTTTTGAAGTTACTTATTTGAAAGTTTTATGGTTATGTAATTAGGTTTAACGCTGTTATTTATTTTTTCCCTTGTACTGAGCTGCAATGTTCATTTTGACATCATGTTTTGTATCTTCTTAAAGATGCATTGATGGGCATTAAGGATTTGTTTCAAAAGTATCCAGCAGAGTTGAGGTTGCATAGATATGCTGTTATAGAAAAGTTACGTGAGCGTATCAGTGATGATGATAAAGTTGTCAAAGAAATGCTATATCAACTACTTAAGACTGTGATTTTTCCTGGATGTAAAGAGGTAAATCTTCATCATACCTCACTGCCAATTATGGTGCTAGACACCCAAATGGCATCACAATGCTTCCATTTAAATCTTCCTATTCTAACTAGTTTTTTTTGTATCATAGCATGATTACATAAAACTAGATTATTTTTAATAATTCTTTTCATTGCTCGTAGATGTTGCTTGTAGAAAAAAGATAAGGAAAACTGTTTCTTGTTCTTTTCTCAGAAATTTGATCACGTTCATTATGTTGGAGATGCTAAAGTTAAGTGCTAGGGAACTGTTCTTGTATAAGTCCATAGAAACCTATCTTTTCTTAAATCCTATAAAATGTGAGATGCATTGATTATGTTAATATATTTGTTATATTCCAGTAATGGCTATTTTTGTACATCATGTGTCATGAGTTCTGTTATGGAGGGTTGATGTCAAAAGGATGTTTGACCTGGGAAGAGTTATTTATTTTGCATTTCTCTATAAAATGTGATTACTGGTTTTGGATGGGGAATATTGTTTACATGTTTTATCTGGTTTGATATCTATTTTACATTAAGACAAAAATGTTTTTGCATTTCATGCTTCTCCTTTTGTTAGTCTCATGAATTTGTTTCTTGGGCAGTTTAACTTAAACCTATTGTATGAAATATTTTGTCACTATTGATGTTATGTTATATTTAGTGCTTTTAGAATCAATGATTTCTCCAATTATCTAATGGATCTATGCTTTCTTGTCCAGGATAATCAAGGACCTTTTGTTTCTTTAATGATGGCTTATATTTTTAATGCGATGACACATTTAGCTATCGATGTTCGGTTGATGGCTTTCAAATTTTTTGACCTTGTTGTGCAGTACTATCCACCTTCCTTCTCTTTGTATGCTGAAAAGGTATCTATATATTATTCATGTCAGATTCTGAACTTCTATAAGAAACGTTTTGAAGGAATTTGATCCTTAAGTATAATTGGATGCTAGCTGTATGAGCACCTTATCATGTCCTGGACTCATATGTCACTGTTAGTAGTGTTGATAATGAGGTTTCATAGAGTTATGCATTTATTTATGAAGTTCAATCGTTACCTCTTTATATCCCAGACAATTACACTGGATATTGTCATTAAAAAACAAATATAGTGAACTTTAGGTATGTATAAGTGCCATATCAACTTAATGGCTTGTGCTTGGTTGTGTTTTCGCATAGTTGGGCTTTCTTGAATTTTAACTGTTGATATTTGTTAGCTTGTCTTATTTGCATATGGACCTCGTTTATTTTATTTTTTTATACTGCATACAATGCTAAGAAATTATTGGTTTTTATTCATGGATTTTGAGTCCTCTAGGTTTTCTTTGGCAAAACGGAAATACATTGTTGAGCATTGAAATTTATAGCCTTCTGTATGAATTTTTATAATACACTTCCCTGAAATTAAATACATTATAATACTTTTCATTTTACATATGCATTTACTATATGTATAGATATAGGAGGGTGTTATTACAGTGATCATACTTTTTCAACTTAAATCCCAATTTTTTTTATTATGTAGTTTCCTTTTTCTTTAACAAATTTCCTCCACAGATTGCATGCTAGTGGAGAAAAAAAAAGGAAGAATATGAGCTCTATACATTTTAAAATGTAATTGGTATAAGTTTCTGATTGAGTTCTCTAGGTTGCTTTGAAAGAGTATTCTGTGGTTAGCTTGCCATTTATCATTATGACACTGTTAGCATTTTTTTTCTCTCTTTCTTTTTTTCCTTATCAGTATTTCTTGTAAATTGTGTCCTCATTGCTTGTTCTAGTTTGATGCCTTAGTTTTATTTCAAATATCAAGTCCTTCAATGACATTGCTCCCTTTGGTTTACGTGTTTGAAAGTTTCATTTGTGGTTTTTTATCAATAGATTCTTCAAAATTATGAGGATATTTTACGGAAGAATCAGTTCTATTTGGAAGACAAGGGCAAGCTTAAAAGTGCACTTGCTGGTTTGGTGCGCTGCTTGTCTCTCTTGCCTTGTAATAACAGAAAAGTTGCCTCATGCAAAAAGGTACCTTCTATCAACAAATTACTATCTACCATTTATTATGGAGGACACTGTTGTGCAGTTATTAAACACATTTGAATGTTTCATCTTACCACAGATGTACCATCTCTAGAAACTGAATTTTCTTGTATTGGTAGAATCTGAACTTCCACATTCTTATTTTGACAGCCGAATATCATCTTACTTAAGCGCCCCTCAATGAAGCATGTTCACGATCTATTACAAATGTGTAAAGCTTTGCAGAGGGGCAAATATATTATCTGAGCCCTGAGGGTTGCTGGCTCAAGGAGACTTGAGCTGCCTAGTGTAGTAGCATAGACAATTTTAAGTAGGATTCGTTATGCTTGAACAGACATGATATGAATAAATGTGATTTAATGTGTTCAATATGTTCTAATGCTGTTCATAGACTAAAAAAGATATGCTTGCAATATTACATTACACTGATGGATAGGCTAAAAAATAAACATGATTACAGTGCATATATATATATATAATGTGTGCTGGCATGGGATAAGCATGCTGCAGATATCTTACAAGAAGAAATAGCTGTGTTTTCTATGCACTGATTAAAAAATATGTCTTATCAAAAAGGGATAAAACATGCTTTAATTTCAGATATCTGGATGATTCATTTGAATTTTCGAGAAGACATCTGTGTTTAACATGTAGAAAACGTTTATAAAATTTTCTTTTGTTTTTAAACTCACTGGGTTGAATTAAGTGATAAAAAGTTCTTGACCATAAATAATAGGAATAGTTTATTCAATTCTTTTAGGGAAACAATATAGAATACCTGAAGAATTAGCCTGTTTCCTCTTAATTTTAGGGTGAATTTCACTCCTCTTTAGGCTGACCTAATTAGATATTAATGTACCTGGTTTAAAAAAATAGGTAGAGACCTCCATTATAGTGGAGGTTTCTAATAACTCTTATGAAATTTTGGGGGAGGATTATCATAATTCTAATGAATTCTACCCAAATGGGGTTGCTTGTACTTTAGCCAAGCGTCAAGAAGTCAGTGGAATTTTTCCTGATTTATCTGTTAGGTATGGTTTCTGCGCGTAAAGCTTTTGAAGTCTAGATTCTTCCTTCACATAATATAATTCTTTCTAAGCACAGTGAACTATAGTATTTACTCAAACACACACACGCACACCCGCCTAGATTCTCGTGTTGTTGATTGTAAAACCTTGCGTCTTCTAAGCAGTTTTTGTTTGTTAATACTCTTTTTGTTAATCTCATAGAATATTGCTGGACAAAAGATATTACATGCTTTCGAGCTCGATGTGCCTACAGAATCTTTTGGTATGTGAAAGCACCTTATTATTTTGCATTGCAATCAAATGTCTTGCATGTGGTCTTGCTCTTTAGTAAAAGCAAGTGATTATCATTGTTGATAGTCTTTGTTGAAGATGCAGTTAGAGTAAAAGCAAAGTAATCACTTTCATTCACTTTTGTCGTCACCTTTCCCTTTTTATTTTTATATTTTGGGTTGCAAATAGATATCTTTAGTTTTCACATCTCATACATTTTTGTCTGTAGGATTTTCTTCTATCGTCAAGAAACTAAAGGACATTGTACCAGTTTTAGCTAATTGTTTCCAAGACTTTTTTCCGTTGGTTCATGGCATGCCTTCACTGGATTCACAATCATTTGATTGTATGCATTCTATACTTCAAAGCATAGATCTTGCGGTTGGGTTTCTTGTTTATGGAATCCACCAGGATAAACCATCATCACAACCTTCTTATGGAAGACGTGATGTGGAAATATGGGATTATACTATCTCATCAGTATTGTTGAAGAAGTTATTCAGTGTATTTCCCCTTGATCCAGCACATCACCTTTCTGTAAAGGTATATGTTGGTTTAAGTTCTAAAGGATTATCTTTGCTTCCAAATGATCATTTCTTAGAAGCTTTTTTTTTAATTTGACTGCTTGTAATTGATATTGTTATTTTCATCTGTTTTATGTGAAAACCCTTTGGTGTATTCTTGTATACTGTCAAGCAATGATGAAAGACTCTTATGCACAGCTTGCATTCACAAATTGCTTTGTTTAGTTGTGATTTTGAACTATGAGCATAACAATGAAATGTATGCTCATCAGTTTTTGCTGCCATCATCCTCTCATATTCTCTCTTGTTTTTCCTCTATGAGGGATGCTACATTCACAGTTATAACATTTGTTAGTATTAATTGCTCTCTCCAGAGTAAGATATTTCATTAACCTTTCCTTTTTTTTTCCCTTTAATACTTGACAGGTGGATGATAGATACTTCATCTTGAACGTTGTGATCGCAGAAATTTTTTTGCGCTATAGTGAATGGATCTGTCCTCCAGCTGTTTTGCTGGATAAATTTCTAGAATTTATAGAAAATGCACTTCTTGGCAAGGTCTAATTCTTTCACCACTAAATTTTCAAAAAATTTCTCAGTGGGTTTTGAAATTACACTTGACAGTCACATATACAAATATGTGCGTGTTTGTGTGAGTGAAATTGGTACATATGATTTGTTGTTTATCCAAATAGTATAAATTGGTGAATCTTATGGGGCTAATTTCATATCCTACTATAATTGCCCAGTAGACAATAATTTATTATAGTACTAGCAGGAGACCAGAAATGGGCAGGTTTGATGCTTCCTTTTAATCAGTGCAAGCTTTCGAATATATATATGTTTGTGATGTTCTTCAAATGTTAGAATTAAATGGAATGGGAACAGGATAAAAAACCATGAAAGGAAAAAAATGAGAAGAAAGTTGCTTGCACAATCATCATACAAGAAATTATTGTTCCTCTCCTTATAAACATGAAAAAACCTGGCAAGGAAATACATTACAACACAAAAACAGGTCTCAAGTGTCTTTTACTTGTTGTTCCATATTTTTTCCTGGGAATAACTTATTGCTCTGAATCTGTTTGATGCTATTGAGATATCCTGAAATTCTATAGCATGTCACTCTTTTCTTTTTTTGGTTTGACTTGGTGAAATCATTTGCTATTGGTTTCTTATATATTTGATTTGGATTTTTGTGTTTTCAGATCTGCAGTGACACACGGTCTGGTAAATCAGTCTGGGAAAAACATTTACTTTTGCTGTTGCCTTTTGTTCCAAAGCTTGTGCTGCAAGTGACAAGCAATTGGAAATCTCGTCTTCTTCAGGTTCCAATTGTTCTTTTAAGAATTACTTGATCACTGATTACTTGTCCCAGCAAATTTCATCAATTGGATTTTCTCTTGTTTCATGAAATCAAATGTTTTTATACTGGTGTTTGTAGTTCAAAGATCTAGCTGTTCGTGAGAGATGCATGAATGTTGATAATAAATACGGTGCTAATAAACACTTGGTTGCAGGCATTTACCAAGACCTCTGAGAATTGCAATCCAGAATCTTCGCTTAAGTTAGCTTGCCTTTCTGCTGTTGAAGAAATGCTTATTCCTGTAAGCTTGGAATTATTTATTTTTGAGGAAAATCTTTGTTTCAATTATCTCTCTCTTTATTTCTCAGCCACCCAAACCCTTCTTTTTTGTTTGTATATATATATATATTTAATGTTAATGCTCTTATTTTCTACATAAACAATAGAGAGATGACATGGTGTACCCAGATGCAAATGATCCGTTATTTGAACATCAAATTACTTGGATAAGAGCTCTGCCTCAATTGCTAATCCTATTAGGCAATAAGCATCCATCTTCTTCCCAGGTAGTTCTCTGTTATGGTTTGCAAAAGGTTTTGAATATGGACAAAAGTTTTGAATATGAATATATGAGCAACCTAGCATGTCTTTCCATGTTAATGATTATCTTTTGTAATAGTCATCTTAAGCCTTTAGTGTTAGACATGAGTAAACCTTTTTCTTAAAACTGAATGCTCCTGCAGGTTGTGTTGCATCTTATACTTCGCCTTGGGCAATGTGCTAATTCATATTCTTCCTTTTCCTGGGAATATGAGAACATGCAGTACTCACTTTATAAATTTTACAGTTCATGTCAAAATGAAGGTAATGAATTGATAATAGTGAAATATATTAGCAGTGAAAACACCACTCAGACAATATTACTTGGCTTCTATTCATAGTTTTCCTTCCATTGCAGGAGACATATATTATGGCCCATTCATAAAGCTTTCAAGGGATTCTCAGGAACTGTCAATCTGTGGCCTTTATTATTTCTCTAATTTGAGTCCACTTTTGCTGAAGTCGGTAGCTTTTTGTTGCCTATGTAAGATTCATTGTATTTCATGCTTAATATTTTGAGTCGTCAGGGATGCTATTGTGCTGCATTTGAAGTGCACTGAGCATGTTCATTGCTTTTTTGAACTTGTTCTAATATTCCGAGTTGATGACATTGACAATTAGGTGGTAAGGCCTTTCTGCAGTTAACTGAGAGTAAATTTTTCCTAGAAACTGATAGATACCCCAAAACTTCCATTGTTCCTTCTGAATTGAGGAGATAAAATATCTAGATGTTTGGCTACTTGTTTTCATATGCTGATTGTATACAGTGTTAAGGAAGTTTGCTTTCGTTCTCTAAAATGACACAGGTTAAATTGACTAGAAGTTACCATAATAAAAACTCTGTTGTTTCTATTGACTATCATGAAATCTTCTTAATTTCTTCCTTCACCATTTATTGCAGGTCCTGAGCTGAATCCTTCTGTATTATTTCGAATTGTGGAGGTTCTGCATTCAGCTTTTACTGCTGGACATATTCAGATTGCTGATCACATCAGTTTCTTCGTCACCTTATTATCCCGTTTTAAAGTTTTACCTGGTATCCTTGGCAACAGTTCTTCTCCGGTCAACTACTTTTCTGTTTCTGACTATCAGACAGCCTTTGCTTTCCTTGATTAATTTTGGCAAAATGAGTTAAATTATCTTCATATGCTTGCCTTATTATCAAATATATTTTCATTTAATTTTATATTTTTTTGTGTTTGACTTGTTAAAACTTTTTTTGTGATTGTGGTGCTTCAGCTGTACTTTGAAAGCAAAGCTGAAAGAGTGTTTGGTAATGCCAAATTTTGGTGGCACCCACTCATTTTTCTATTAACAGATAATATCTTGCTTCCATCTCATAGTAGCTTTGTCTTTAGAAGTTCTCTTTCTTGTGTAATAAGTCTTCAGCAGAGAAAAGATGACATGTTATCAACAACTCAATGCTAAATTTTAACAAGAGAATTAATCATCCACAAAACACTCATAAACCTTTTTGCACACACGAATATTTTGGTGCAAATTATGCTTTGCTGCTTCCTGAAATTTTCTATTTGGATATGATAGCTAAGACATTACATTGGAGGTGGATTCATGGTTTATTAATTAAAGTAATTAATATATATGTGAAAGTCAAAGGGAATTTGTCATTTGCAGAAAATATGTTTCCTGTGGTGGAGAGTGGTGCAAAGATTTCAAATCGTGGAACTTTTAAGAAACTCACCAATAATGTTTGCTCGTGCCTGTCTCAAATAGGTGATGATTCTCTTGTTTTACAGATACTGGAGCAAGTAATATATGACCAACTAGTAAGTGGTGTTGTGAAAATGTTTTTTCTTATTCTACATTGATGATCTCTGACTTCAGTAGTTTTGAGATCTTTGCTGCAGATTCTTGTCCAGTTCAATAGATATTAATTTATATTGTTAATCTTTTGGCCAACCCACAGTTGGTTCTTAAGAGATTTTTAGTTCTGCAAATGTGAAGCTCTTACATTTACATTTATTTTGTTGTTGCAGTTACAAAGACCACCACTAGATAACGCATGTGCTATGCTCAGAATGCTTGTTATGCTAGACTGTAAACCCACAAGACTTTCTGAACAGGGTATCATCACTCTGAGTAATTACCTTTCAGTGTATCTCATTGATGACGTGCATGTAAGTGTCTTTCATTGACGTACTCTGAGCATTTTTGTTTGAAATTGAAAAAAAAATGTAAAAATCTGTCAACATTATTCCATGCTTTTCCTGTTTTATCTGTTTAGATTGTCTTGATGTTGGTTCTTGGGAACCCTTGATATTTATCATATTGAAACTTAATTCAGAGTCATTGTTAGTGGGTGCTTTGGTGCAAAGTTTGCACTGGCATGTCAAATTTAAAGTAAGCTACCTTCCACTGAGTAGAAAAACACTACCAACCAGATCATTTCTGCTTGATGACTTAAAACTATAGCCTAGTATGTTTTTCTTTTTTGCATTTCTCTTTGGTTTCTGGGTTTGAATCTCCTGGAAAATATGTGTGTGTGTGTGTGTGTATTATGTAAAAATACTGTTCCTGCTTATTGATTTTCATAAAGTAAATTTTCATTTCCAAGGGAAAATATATTTGAACATTCACTTGGAAAATATATTAAATAGCTGAAGATGAAGGATATATAGTCCAGAGTATACTTCCAGTAATTTGGGAAAGTGGGCAATGTGGCTCTGGAGGATGGGGGATGTTTTTGGCTTGTGTATGTGTTATCAAGTGATCAATGTTCATCTAGGATCTTGCTTTGATTCCATAATGTTAATTGTTTATTCATTGTTTCTCAAGATTGATAAGTTTAATTTTGTGCTCATGGATTCTCTGATTACACAGTTGCTCACCTTGTTGATAAGTTGGCACAATAATTTTCAAAAGATTCTTACCAATAATAACTTTGCTTGGATGCAGTGTATTCCAGAAGATGATGATGATGAGAACAGTGTCCCTACTCATCAACGTAGATGCTATTATTATGTTCTACCGTGCTTTTTCTTGTTTGATAGAAGCCACAAGCTTCTGAAACTTGTTTTGAACTTGATGGGGTCACTAATAACTAGAACTAGTTCATCTCCTTTATCTCATAATTCTGCGCAATATGCAATGGAAAATTCAAATAGGATAAATAGAGTCGTTTCTGCCCTTCTGTTGATGCACAAGGATTCTAAAGTTCGGAAAATCATTTCTTCATTCAAGGAAGAGATGGTCCATATATTACAGATCATAAACTCTTTGCAGGTATCATTTCACACCTCAAGCTTAAAATATGCTATCTCCGAAGTGTTTCTCTTTCTATAACTCATGGAATATTCATTATTTTATATTGATTCACAAAATAATTTAAAGAGAAAACAAAGGAAAACAACCAGTATCTTAGATCTTATTTGGTACTCAAATATTTTTGCATGTGCAGATTTGAATACACTTAGATTGATAACTTTTTGGGACTGATGTGCCTTATTTCCACATTTAAGTCTAGTTTCTAAATATTACCTGTTTGGAAGCTCTGAATGTCCAATTGACTGGGGTATATATATATGATTTCTATGCTAGGTGCAACTATAGATACAACTAGATTTGGCTGACAGTAGATTATGTATTGATTAGTATTGGTTGGTACAAAATTTAAAATTCTCAATACATAATTTCCTTATGAACAGATGGCAATTGATTAACTTGATGACACAAATCATGTGATTGTTTTTAATTTATATGTTTTTTGGCGTTCTTTCATTCCTTGTACAGTCCTCAGATGCAGCGAACATGAACATTGAAGAAAGGCACAAAATACAATGTGCATATGGTCAACTAAAGTTAGTTACAAGTATGTTGCCCAATGAAGTGCCGGAAATTTAGAAGGATGTTCGAAGCCCAGTCTAGTTGCTCTGGTAAGTCTTCATTCTGAAACTATCAATAGTTGTCTTTAAGTTTTCATCATGTTCATGGTATAAAGAGATGGTCTGTCATACATTTCTTTATCTGAGGTTTAATGTGTTCCATTTCTGTTCACATCCCATATAGATCTTTTAGCAGTTTTCAATACGCATGCTGAGATTACTCGTGAAGAGGTATGTGGAGAACAAAGAACAGTAACAAATTATTTCCCGAAAAATGTGTCCATAACTATGGTGGTGGTGATGAGACATCAGGAACTGAGCTGTGATCTCAAGTATGCAAGGCCCAGTTCTTTGGATATGATTTTGTTTTTCTTGGTGTTTTTTATTTGTTTCTATTGCATTTGAGCTAATTCAGATATTTGGATATTCACTTTTTCATTTTAGGTATTTTCCACATGTTCCTTGTTTTGGTTGCTTGTACAGCTTGCATAAATTTGTTAGGTTAAATGATTCAGATTGTGTACTTATTTCTGAGAAATTCCTGCAAGTTGGGAAATTTGAAATAATTTCACTCCACTTGATTAGGAATTCTTGTACTAGACTTGTTTAGTTTTTACCTATTTTCCTTTAACCTCTAATTCTTAGTCAAGTATTCTTTTTTCAACTTCTCTCTTGGAAATGGAAGGTGTGCACAAAGATGATGAAATGGGCACTGCACAATTCGCTATTAACAGCTCTTAATGTGTTCTAAAAACAATTACGTGGCCATTGACAATATTCCTGTAAATGCTTGTCTAAAATGGGGTAAATTTTTTTAAAAAAAAAGAAATATTTCGTTTTTTCTCAGGCAATCATACATTCTGCCAGAATGTACAGTTTTGGCAGGAACATACCCCGCAAGCTTCAGGAATGGAATATGCATCGGTAGGTCTACGAACCATGCAGTGACGAATCATTACGATTTCAGCTTCTGTTACTCTACATAAATGCATCAGTCTGTATTGCAAATCTTCAATCTACATGCATATCTGCAGTCTTGGTCAATTAGCAGACAGCCTTGCCGTCTTTTTCTTTCCTTTGCTTTTTCCAGGACAGGGAGATAAACAATGTGGGGTTTACGAAAAATGGTTGCCGACATCATTCATTGTATAGTTCTAAAATCATCAAACGGTTAAAATTTTGTAACGGGAAGCCCAGAAAATGGACAAGCGAAAAGCAGATCTTTGTCTAGTGCTCTCTCATTGTCTGGTTAAAGCTTTCTGTTCTCTATTCATTTAATTTCCAAGCCGGAAACTGCTAGTCCTTGATCACATTATAATGCAAATCAGTTTAAAGTATAATCAATTGGGACATTGGCCTTGGGGATAAGAAACGATCCCAAAGAAAACTATTTCACTGAAGCCATAGGCTTTGTTTATTCTGGGAAAATTCCAGCCGCGCAGGAAAGATTGATGTCAAAATTGGCATGGCAAAGAGATGATCTTTCTCTGCCATCCGCCTCTTTTAGGTAAACTTCCTTAGGGTCTTACACTTAAATTTGGACAGCATATACAAAAAAAAAGAAAAAAAAGAAAAAAAAAGAGAAATACTTAAATTTATATAATTTTTTATATTTTTTTAATTATTAAATTAATATATTTTTGAAAATTAATATTAAATCTAATACGTATAATATATTTTAATTATTTAAATATAATTAATCTAATAATTTATAAATAATGTAATAAATTATGCAAAAAAATTGAGATTCTTAGTTTTAATTCTTTATATGCGGCCGTCATGTATAGAATTATATTAAATATAGCGCATAATTTTAGTTGAAATATTTACTAAATCAAGCATAAATTCATATCTTGATATAAAACGGTTAATATTATTAGCTACTTAGTAATGTTTAATAAATATTTACTTATTATTTAATAAAAAATAAATATCTATGAAAAAATAAACATAATATTGTAAATAAAGTGGACTGGAATAAAAATATTTAAACGATGAAATAAAATTGTATTACTAAGATTTTATTATTAAATTTATTTTATGCAATACAATCGATGAATATTCTCTTTAAATTCAACTTATAGACAACATAGGCATAGTATTTACATATATATATATATATATATATATATATAATATATAAATTTGAAGGGAAAAATCATTACAATTTAATAATGTAAATTTTTTGATTTTGTGATATTTCACTTGGCAATATGAGAGTGATGGAAACGACCGTTTATCATAACACTTAAATATTAATGTTTTGATTTTACTAAACCACGATCAATACAGAGTTGTGTAATGGTATTTTAACAGATTTAAATTAGAGGGTTTGAATGTTCAAGTTTAAGAACTATAATTAGGATGGGATTAATTACTGCTATTAATCAATTGAAATTAGGTCATAATTTTAAAATTTTTGAATTGAATCGAAATTGAAACCTAAAAGGACTAGTTTTGGCTTATTAATGGTCGATCCAAGTTAGTTTATGTGATTTTTTTAATTGAAAATAAAAAATTATTCTTAAATTACCAAAAAAAAATTATTTGTTAAGGTGTTATTTTTATTAATTAAATAAAAAATTATAATGAGAAAGATATTTCAACTTTAAAACTCATTTTTTTTATATATATATACAATCATACTTCTAATAATAAATAAAAAATTAAATAAATTAATAAAAAAATATTACAGTAAAAAAGATGTTGAATCTAATTTTATTAAATATTATTATATTTAATTTTAAATTTTGATTATCATTTTTTTTTGAATTATCGGATTGAATTGGCCTAACTCGCGGGTTCAATTAGAAGATTCATATACAAAATGGACCCAAATGATTTCTGAATTAATTACAAATCAAATTTTTGGTTTAATATTTATTGAACCGACATGATCTAAAATCGAACAATTTCAAATTATTATTTATACAAATTGATTTAATTTTATTTTTTGACAAAGTGGTTCAATCCAGTCCACAGGCCAAACCGGCCCAGTAGACACCTCAAGAGCTATGCCCAGTAGACACCTCGAGCTGTGGTATAAGTGTAATTGAAAAAGGGTTCAATGGACCGGTTCGCCCGGGTTGTAAATTTTAACAGCAGGCGGGAAAAGCTGCTTTGTGGACCCTTTGGCGCCAAAGAAATACATAGAACAGTTGCCAAAGGCCGTAATGCAAAGAGACTATTCGAATAGCGAAAGCGTTGATGCAATCCAAAATCAGTTCCTTCTTCAAGCCATCTTCTTCTTCGTCTCCGTCAGAATCTCCGGATCTGCCTCCGGTTTTCAAGGAAGAAGACGATGAGTTGGCGAGCGCGGAAAAACAAGAACGCATTGATTGGTATGCATATTCTTTCTTAATTTGTGGATTCTCATTGTGGGATCTTTCTATTGGTTCCAGATTTCGTTTTGTTTGGTTATTAAGAAAATTGATGGAAAAGTAAGGAGAATTGAGGAAATAAAAAATTCGTGTTTTATGTTATTCGTTCGAAATGAATAATATATTGCTCAATTGAATAGTAATTTCAATTTTGTCTTTCAGAAATACTTGAAATTATAGTATTTTAGTTCGTGCATCTGATTTTGCTAACCGGGTTTGTTCTGAAACTTGGAGATGTATTGTTTGTATTAGCATCAAATCTTGGGATTGATAAATTTTTTGGGTTTTAGGGTTTCATTGCAGGGCAAAGTTAGTGAAATCAACAAAGAGTCAACTATTGATTCATCGAAGAAACCCATGTCAGAGAATTTGTGTTCGAAGCGGCAATCGACGGCATGTAGAAGAACACTAAACCATAAGCGAACCTACGTACAATTGTATTTAGAATTGGGTCAATCTGATTTTCTTCTTCGTACATGTTCCACCTGTGGATTCAAGTATGCTCCCGGGGATGAAGGAGACGAAAAGGTTCATAAAACATGCCACAAGAACTACACGCGTGGGATTCAATTCAAGGTTCATTTTGACAACCCTTTGATTTCAAACGTGTTTTGTTGGTTTCTTTTCTTCAATGCTCCTTGATCAAATTGCTAAATTCTTTCAGGGTTGGCGCAATGAAAGAGCTGTTCCTATGCCTTATGTTGAAGGAGGGCGCATTGTTTTGGTGTCAGATGAAGACTCTCCTGCTCATAGGAATAAGGTTCAAATTTGGAAATTTATATTCAAGATTCATAAATTTGTTGAAAGTGAATTTCATAATTCATATTTATTAGGGTTGTTAAATAGGGATTCTATGAGTCTTGTAGGTTCAGGAAGTTGTGAAAATGATGGAGTTTGATCTCGGTGAAGGATGGATCTTTCATAAGCTCTGCAAGGTATCCTGATATGTTTCTGTAAATTGAAGAATTACTAGAATTTTTTCTTATTATTGTAATTCAAGGCTAAATTGCTTTAAGTTGTGTACAAGTTTGCATATAGACGTGAATGCTGAAGAATGACTTGTAGATTTATGCTAATGCATTCTGTACATTCCAAAGTATTTTGTGAAATTTCCAAATGGTTCTGTGTAATCTGATATCAATATACTAATGCTTCTGTATTGATGCTACCATATATTCCTAACTTGTTCACTATTTCAGAAGTTCAACAAAGCAGTTCTTTTGCAATGCTTCAATCCAGTTATTATTTTTCTTGACCACCATTTTCATCTCTGTGAATGTTTACAGGTTTATCTGTTTATTTCCTCCCTGAGGATTGCCGGCTGTCTAGTTGCAGAACCAATAAAGGAAGCATTCAAAGTTGTATCAAGCTTTGTTTCTAATAGCAACATATCAAAGAAACCCAGATCACAATCAACAACTCTTCAATTCGGGGGAACTATTTTCCAAAGGGAAGTCACGAAAAAAAACCATAGTGTTAATAGTTGTAAGGTATTTGATGGTAAGCAGAATGGTGCAATTGTCTGCGAAGATGAAGCAATGCCAGCTGTTTGTGGCATTAGAGCCATATGGGTTAGTCCCTCAAACAGAAGGAAAAGAATTGCAAGTCAATTGCTCGATGCAGTCAGGTAAAGAATCAATATCCTCTGTTCTAATTTTCTTTTTGCCAATTTTCAGATGATTTCTGTGTTTCTATAGTTAGTGCAAATTCGTTTTTGTTTTGGCAGGAGAAGTTTCCGCTCAGAATTAGTTCTTGACAAAACTCAGGTAGCTTTCTCCCAACCAACTTCAGCTGGAGAAGCTTTGGCATCCTATTATTTCGGCACTGCTTCTTTCTTGGTGTATAGAACTGATTCATTTGGCTGTTAGATACATTAAAAAAAAAGCCACCACTCTTTCAAGGATTAGACTCTCTACATTGATGCATTATTTTTGTATTTCATTTTTCTTTTTAATTTCCTTGTCGGGGAAACTGTAGCATGTTACCCCATGTTAGCAAGCAAAGGCACCAGTATCTTATAAAGGGTAAAGTTTTGCATGGTATTGTTTAAAATATCACCACAACACAAAGGACTCATTTATAGCAAGCTTCATCATTTAATTTTGTAAGAATTTGCTACCTCAATTTAATTCTGGATTTGGATTTTGTTATTGAGAACAATATCCTTCATCTGTGTCCGTCAAAAAATAAGGACCAATTACCTTCAAAACTTGTGCATATATTGGTTTCTTGTGTTCCACGGTCTGCCCAAAAAGATTTTAAGAGCACAAGGCAAGATATAAATCCTTGAATAAGTGGTGTTCAACAGGACATACAAATGAAAATTTGGGTTATATGGTTTACGTCCAAGCTCTAAAACTTGTTCAGGAAACATCTATGACCACGTGTTGAACTCTGGCTTTTCAGATCCATCCCCCAGAAGATTGATCTCCTCCTTTACGGTGAACATAAAAAGAAACCTATTTCTCCATGAATAACAGAGAAATTAAAATGGTTTATGCACAAATTTATAGTACGGTACCAACTTATGACACAAGAAGATTGGGAATTATGCATGTATTGCATAAACAAACAACTAGAATGGTAATTGAGACAAGGATGCTGTTCCAGAAAACCAGCCGAAGGCCTCCTAGAGTTGCTTTGTAAAAGAAACTCATTTCCTTTAGTAGTGGAATGTGATATAGGAAAAATCTTCCATACTTAAGGTCTATGCGTCAAGCAAATTTAACAAGTACACCAATAGGGGTAAAGGGGCAAACTTTGTTTGCGAGAAAAAAATGATTATGGAAAGATGGGAAAAAAAACCACACAATTGCAAATGACACAGAGGGAAACAGAGACAACTTCCACTAAACCAAGGTGCATGTCAACCAAGAGATCCACAGAGAAATTATGAAATTAGGGCAAACAATGCAAAAATGCAGAGTGAAAGTTCCACATTATTGCAATCTATGCAAGTTCCACCGAATTTCAATAGATCATGCATATGATCATTTCTAGATGAGATTTTCTTACCACTTCTGTGCTTGACTTTTGTAATTTGTTCGCCACTGACAATTAACTTTATGTTTGACTTCAAGTGGGAAATTGTAAGTCAGCCAATAAGGTGTCTGCATAACAATGCCCAGAATCAGTTCATTCAGACATGTTCAAAAAAAAATCATTTCATCATTTGAGATGTAAAACAAGATTCAAAAATACAAGTTGCAATTCCAATCTAACAGAGACTATCTAAACAGACACCTCTGCTAGAAATTCTGCCGAGGTTACACCTGTTTCTTCTCTCAATTGTCTCATAGCTGCATCTATTAGATCCTCACCCTCATTAGCACCGCCCTGCAGAAAAAAAAGCCAATGAGGCAATGGGTAGCTATAATCTTGGTTAATAACTCATCGAAATCTCAATGTAATGTTTAGCACATTATTTTAAGCTCATATCTCCAAAAACTCACTATTAATGTTCAGCTAACCATGCCTTATACCTTAAATGTACTTCTAAATTTAAACAAGATACTACAAATCCTCCCATAATCACACCCAATATTATCAAAGCCATATATTTCTATCTTGCAATGATTGCCACATCTAAATCAATTACTGCCCACATAAAAGCAAGCACTTGCTATTGAAACATTTTGTATAGAATTACTGGTCCTATAGACTAATGCAATGTCAGCTAAATGATATAGGATTTTTCTCACTGAAACATTTGCTCATCTCATACCCACATTCGCCATCGTTCAAAAACATCTCATTCCAGTCCACATATGGCCTTGTAATTGCAGTCTAAAATACACAAACACCAGAGGCTTTATTAGATTACTCAGCATCTATCCCATACCTAACAAATTTATACACCAAATTCCTGCATCAACAGCGCTGCATGAGCCGCTTTACTTGCTTTCAGCTCTACAGTTTACAGATCCTCAACAATTGCCATTATTATTTTAAGCAGTATAATAATAGTTTTTAAATTCCCAAATTCTAGTTTAATTGAATCGCATACAATGAAATAATTGAAATTCTGTTCTGAATTCAATAGTCCCATCGAAGAAAAAGTCAAAGGAAAAAGGACCAAGAAAGAAATAAATTTACCTGCGACAGTGGCCATGTGTCGGGTGCATGAATTCTCGTAGCTGCGAAGATTTTCTACAAAAACAAAACTCAAATCTGACAAATTAATAACTCTTGAACAAATAGTTGGGAAGAATGCAGAATCTGAGAATGAAACAGAGACCTTTCTAGAGGAATTAACGAGACAAATCCCGACGTTTTTTCTATGTCCATCTGGCGGCGCCTCCATCGATTAGGCCGTAAAAGATAACGGAGTAAAAGAACAACAACACAAGGGGTTACGTGGCTGCTGCTGCCACAGTGGCATACTCGCAAATTTAGCCAAGTTCGCAAGGCAATTCGGACCTACTACCCAATAAAACAGGGAATTTGCACTCCACTTACAGCCATTTTACTCGTCGTTTCGCGCTTCCATTTACTTGGGCCACAAGCTTAAATCGAAAACTCCAGCGAATATACCATCTTCTTTCCTTATCTGTTTTTCTTTTTTTCCAAAATTACCCTAACCGCCTTTGCTTAATGATCTAAATACCCCTACCCCGCCATTAATATAAAATCCCCCCTTCATTCCTCTCTCCGTTCACTGAAGATGATCAAAATGGAGACCATTTTTCCTGTCGTTTTCTTCGACGGAGAACGCGAAACCAGCATCGGAAACGTCGTCGTTCATCCTGCTATGGATTACACGTCCTTTCAATCAATCCTGAGCCACATAATTGGCATCTCTCCCAACCAGTTCTCTGTTTACTTCGTCGACAGCAAGGCACCACGCAAGGTTCCCGTCACCCGTAAGGCCAATTTCTCGGCAATATGTCGGGAGAGGGACTGCTGCTTTCTCGTCGTTTTGAAAAGATCACGTGACTCGCGTGCGCGGAGGCAGAAAAAGAAACCGGAGCAGCAGCCGTCGGCAAATGTGATGCTACTGAAGAGAAACAATGATGTAAATAACGCAATCATGCAGAACAACAATAACCGTAGCATTAACGGGGTAGTAAGAGGCGGCGTTTTGGTTTGCGAGGAGTGCGTGCGGGCTAAGCAGACAGGTGCGGAAGTCGGATTTCATTGGTGCGTGTACGATGCTGTGACTTCCGGTTTCCGGTCTCCGGCGGGTCCCATAGCCCGACCCGTCAAAAGGTTCCCACAGGTAAAAACTATTAACTAAACACCTTTTGCTCGGAGTAGCTTGAGGAGGGTGTAGCAACAGTCCAATATAGGAGCCGAAAAGCTATTATTATGTACTGTGTATATAATATGGGAGGATGAAAACGACAGCGTTTCGGTGGCGCGACTCTGATTCTATCGAAGCTTGCAGGAGAAGTCAGAGAAATGGTGAAATATATGTAGTGAGATAGGACTATCGCTCTGTAGGTCCTTCTGATTTGACCTTTTCAGGTGATTGTGGGGTGCAGTGTAAACGAGACGGAGAATGAAAAGTAGCGTTCGTCTAGAATTCTCTGTGTTATTAAGGGCGTTTTTGGTATTTTGTTAATTATGCGCTTGTTAGTGTGTTTTTAAAAAGTTATGAACATTGCATTTTCCGAAAATTGCCAGAGAAAGTTTTAATTGGCTCAATAGGATTGATATTTCATCGGTTATATTAATGTAATAATTATTTAATTAATAAACAAATAATAATATTAATTAACAATATATTTAAAAATAAATTGATTTTATTATTCAATTATTTTATCTCATTAAAATAAGATTTGTCTTATTTATTATTTATTAATAATTTTTTGATATTTAATAATTAATATGATATAACATCATTTATAATTCAATTGTATTATAATTTAAAATTTTAATAAATAAATTTTTATACCATAATTAAATTGTAAATAATTATAATTATTAATTTATTTATATTTTAATAAATTTTATTATATATTTTTTAATTTAAAAAAATTAGTTACAGTTTTTATATTTACAAAATAATAAATTATATTTTTAAATAAATAATATAATTATAAGTTATTTAATAATTATATTAAATTAAAAAATAAATATAATTATTAAATAAATTAAATTTATATTCGAACGGTGGCACCCACTTTACTTTGCGAAAAATGATCCATCTTCCCCTTTAATATTAAAACTACCCCCGACGGTATAAATATCAGAAAATGAAAGATCAAGTAGCATGCATGACTGACACGTGGTACGTCCATTAGGGACAGGAGAGACTAGAGAGCGAGCGCACACGGGAAGCATACAGAGTGCAGCTTCACAGAAGTACATCCCAGGAAATAACCTCTGTCTGCCACGTGTAATGAAAGGGACGGACTACATTGCCTCTGGCATTATCTCAGCGATCATCCGGTTGCCTTGATTTTCTCCCGGAAACATATCTGCCTTTTCTGAAAATCTCTATTCCCACGCTCGCGAACACAAATAAAAAAGCAACTCGCTCAATCGGCGGAGAACGGTGACGAGACTTGGCGAGTGAAGAAAAGGATACGACAAAAAGTTGATGCGTAGAGTGAGAGAATCACAATCTGGCGAGTAGTGGAGAGAGTGGAACCGAGTAACGCGGCGCTGATTCGTCTTAGGCGTGTGCCGAGTGGTCCACGTGACCAGAGACCGTTCTTCTCCGCAAAAGACGTGCACGTAAGGCCTTGTTTGGCATCGCCATTTTTGCTCTTTTATCAATCTACTTATAAGTTGGCATCGCGTGGAACTAGAAATTTCTCAAATTAATTATTAATTTTTGCTCTTGATATAAAATTTTTACCTTAAAATAATAGCATTATTTTTTAATCAACAATTTATGTAAATTTAATTATTAAAATAAAAATAATTAAAATAATTTCATTTTTTATATTTAATAAATACACATATTTTTTCAAAAATTAAGAGAATTATCTATAAATAAATATTTTCATAAAAAATAACAAAAAAAATCTCCGACTTTATATTTTTACTTTTTTCTATGTCGTAAGTAAACATGTCATTTTCTACATACATACCCCAATATCTATTATTAGAGTTCAGTTTGTCAACAATAATGTAGTTTAAAAAAAATTAGTTTTGAATTCTAATGGTGTTTGAGAAATTCTACAATTATTTGATTACTAGAAATAAATATTTATTTATATTTTAATTGGTCATAAATTATATAATATCGGTTAATTAAAGCTTAATTTGATTTGTATTATTGATCTTAGTGATAAAAGTGAATAATAAAAAATAAAATTTAATATGTATATATTTGCATTTATGTATTATGTATTATGTATTATGTTTTATAGTTAAATTTTAATTTATTTTATATTTAAAAGATATTTTTTATTAGTTTTAACAGAATATATATCTAAGCGTATTTTTTTTAAAATCTTATTAAGTTATGTGAAGATAACTCTAAATACATATAAAAGAAAGATAAGATTATTTTAATTATTTTATTATTTTAATTAATAAATTGATAATCAAAAATAAATTATTTTACTATTGAGAGTATAGTGGATTAAATTTTCAAGTAATACAAGGAATCGACTTGTGTTGGGGCAAAGAATGGGGATAACTTTTCATTTCCGTCCTCATCTCATTACCTATTTAGAATTATTTGTAATAATTTATAATAATTATAATTATTTTTAAAAAAATTATTTTATTATGTATTTATTTTTTATATCTCTTGACGAAGATGGAAAAGGTTAAAAAATATGTGTAATATAATTTTTTAGTGTGAATTAAATAATAATTATTAGAGATGTATAATTTTTTTTTAATGTAAATTGAATGTTAATTATTAAAAATGAGTAGTCTAATTCTTTTATGTGAATTGAATATTAATTATTAAAAATGTATAATTTTTTATCGTAAAATAAAAATTAATTTATAAATTATATTACGTATTAATATTTATATTAAAAAAATAATATAAAAACTAAATCCCTGCAATATAACAAGTACTTTTTTTTGAAAAACTCGTCATTTTATTAAAAATAATTTTATTTATTAATTATAAATTAAAATTTAATATTAAAATATTATAAATAAAAATTATTGGGATAATTTTAAATAATTGAATTATTTTTTTAATTATTGTAAATAATTAATTTTTTAAATATTGAAAAAAAATGTGCCCCAAATATATGAATTTCTTTAATTCTTGGACCCAAAAAAAGTGCTTTTCGAGGCTCCCAAATTTAATGACTAACCAAACAGGCCCTACTTTTTTCACTCTCTTTGTAACAGAGAAAAGAACTTGAAACGTCAATTTGAAAACAGAGCGTCTCTCTCTCTTTGTAAACAATCTTCTCCCTCTCTTCTTCCCGAACCCCAACACAAAATCCCTCTTTCATCTCTGTTTTCTCACCTTTCATTCCCTCTTACAGCAAACTGAAGAAAATTAAAAACCGAGTCAGACTACAAATCTTTCTCCTTCTGTTTTTTTGTTCTTTCCTTTCTTTGAGCTCTGTTTTGTTAAGCATGGCTGCTAAGTTTCCTCCAAACTTCAATGATTGCGAACATTGTCTTCCTGCTGGTTTTTTCTTTAACCCACATCTCCGCCAGCACCAGCAACTCCGCCGCAAGCAACTCCCATGTATGGACGACCTTTCTCGCCATTTCACTGCTCTCTCTATGCTCCAACGTGGCGAAATTCTCCGCAATTTCGAGCTTCAGGTTTGTTTGATCTTTAACACTGCATATATAACTATATATACGTATATCTGTTTGAGAAAAATACTTTACAAGTTTTATTTTAATTATTTCATGATTCGTCTTGTAAATACGACGTAGCAAAGTGAGAGTGGTTCATTTTTTCCGCTACAATTATGTTGTTGTTGTCTTTTTTAGTAGAGTTTTGTATGGCTGTGTATAATCTCTGTGTTGTGTGTTGTTGGGGTCGCACTTGCACGATTCAGCAGTTTAAGCCCCCGGTTCAGGGCGGTCTGACGAGCGTGAGACCTCCGTTTCCTGGCCATTTTAGCGCTAACAGAGGCCGTGAACTTTGTACAAGGCCTCATGAATTTGGAACCGGGTCGTTTTCTACTGGGTCTAAACTGGTTAGCGATCTCCAGTTACTGAAACAAACTCCAGCCCAGGTAACTCGAACCGGATTTGGTTTATTTTTGTTTATTATTATAATTTTTTTAATTTTTCATGAATCGTCTTTTCGTTACTTTTACTTTTGCAGCTTTTGCAAGGATGACTTTTAAATCAACGAATGATATTTTATTTATTTATTTATTTATTTTTTGTGTGTATAGCTTGAGAGCTATGCGAGAGACAAGGCTAATAGAGTTTTGCAGAGACAGCAAAACCGCTTAGTGCAACAAAACCGGGTTTTACCACATCAGGGAAGTGGGTTTGGTTTCAACGGTGATTTACTGAGAGAATATGGAGGGACTGGTGTGTTTCATCCTCGCATTAACACCTACGCCACCAACAAATCTACTGCCGCTGTTACCAGGAAGCAAAGTGAGTTAATTTTTTTTCTTCAATTTATTTTGGGGGCTTTGCAATATTTTTGTTTTAGGGTTTTTAAAAGTATTTCTTTTGGGTTTTGCTTTGGCTGTTTTTAGTTTTCAAGTATGGTTTCTTGTCTTATCTGCCAGAGAGATGATGGTGATTATTTTAGTGTATGCTTTGATTGCTTGTTTTGGTCCTTGGTTCTGCTACTGTTGCAGTGTTTTACTAATTGTGCGATTAATAATTGTAACACCATAAAAGGAAAGAGAGATGTAAAAGCACTCGAAAATATTAGTGTATGTTTAGAATTTGGGACCATATTTTATACATGATTAGTGACACAATTTGTAGAGATCCTTTAGATTAAATTTATTTATTTTTAGCGTTCATATATTTATTCATTCATCTTGTATGGTTAAAAGTACAAGGCATGAATAAGAAGTAATTAGAATATCTGTATTTGATGCAATAACTTGTGCATGTATTATGTATCATATGTCATTTGTGGTAAAGATTGAAGAAACTGTGCGTAGAGTGCCAAAGAGAAAGGGAAAATTGTGATTGAATGTTAGTATGCCCTGTTGCTTCTACTTTAGTGAAAAAAATGTTCAGAGTCTGGGTATTCTCATGGCTAGTTTTATTGTTTTTGAGGATGATGAACTCTTTTAAGTTATTGAAAGGGACCTGGATATATGTTCCCTGTTGCTTAGACTGGGTTCATTAAGTGGGTATTTGAATTTCAAACTGTGGTAAATTTTGCATTAGGGAAGTGATAGTAGTAAATGTTGGTGCTGGAATCAGCGTTACATTGTTATGTTTCAAACATTTTGTTTATCAATTAATGGCATTGCATTGCATACGTAAAAATTTGTGTAAATTTTGTTCAACTTTCGTTATATAGGAATAGTGTATAAAATAAAAGAGAAAAAGGCATCTAGACGTTCTTTGACTAATATTCCTTTGATATCACAATATTTTTTGTGCATTGAATGTTGAGGAAATTACAGGCAAATGATATGCGCTGCAAAATTGCAACATTTTAATATAATCTTAAGCTTGTTATTACTTATGACAGGTATGGCAGATGGGCAAAAGATTCAGGCCACTCAACAGAGGAACTCAATGAGAAGATCTGCAGTAGTTCCGAGCAAGCAGGAGGAATATCATCTTCCTCCAGATATGGGATTGCCCAGGGACTGGACTTACTGAGCTTAACAATACTACCACTACTAGATTAGGAGCTTTAAGAGAAGAAATAGAAGTTAAGCAATCCTTTGGGTTTTGTGTAGTGAATATTTCGATAAAAAAATATGGTTGGAGTTTGAAGAAAGTTGGCTTGTTCATTTTGCCTATGCCAATTGCCCAGCCTGGATGAAAAATAAGGTATTCATATAGTTCATTTGGGTACTTTGTATTGTCCAATATATTACTGCTAGTAGTTTCAGATATGATAAATGTACGTCGATGGTCTATTCAAAGCTTTATTGTGTGAGACAATCTTTCTTGGTTTGCCGAAAATATGGATTTGGTACTATATATTGTTCATGTATTATATTGCTTCCGTTTTAAGGTGCTATATATATAGAAAGCTTATTACAATTGCGATGTTTCATGCATGTTATACTTCGTGTGTTTTGTGTTATAAGTTTTACGTTAAAATGATAATATTAGCTTTTGTACGTATCATCGTCAAGTGAATTGAATGTCAAGTTGTGTTTTTATGTTTGAATCACAAATAGTATTCGAAGCTTATTTATCCTTACATGTAGCTTAGTCAAATGCATTGAGCATCATGCAGTCTTACTCTTCAAATCATTCTCCAATTTGACATATAGTATCTTGATCAATAATGAGGGTATCTATCTGTAACTTTCATTGAACCCAATCGTGTTGCCTAATAAATGAATCTGGTCATATCCAAATACCTACAGTGAAGTTGGGTAAGCATATTATATGCATTTGAGTTGTCAGTTCGACCCCAGAAGACCAAATCGCTCACGCTAAAATTCCAAAAGTTTGATGTAGACCACACAAATTGGTATCCCAGAAAAAGTCCTAGCGGTTGCACAGCAGCATAATGAAAACGGCACCAATTTCTGCATTCGCTTTCAATTTTAAGGTTACAGGGGCTGCCTACGTTTGCGTTTTGCTGTTGCAGTCAATGATAATGTACTGGTACATGGCTAGCTACAACAAGCTCGTGTTTCACTCCTTACGCCCTAAAGTTTTGGCATTTTGTTAAACATAAATGGTTGGCTAGAAATAAGAATAATTACCGAGATACAAAATTTTGTATAAATTTGTAAATTTATATTATTGTTATATATTTATGTGTTGTTTATAAATTTCTAAGTGTCGGGCTCAAGTTCATAAGCAAAGTAAAGTTACTACCAAGCCCGAAATTATAAATAATATTTATGAATATATAATAAAAGATTTTAAGTCCTACGCTTAAATGCATGAGACTCCGCATAAATACAAAATATCTCGAGAACTATTAATTTTTTAGTTTAAATTTTAAATGTTCGGGACTTTGTATAAAAAGTAAACCTTTTTAATTAAATTACTTGAATTATAAATTATTAAAATTTTCATTTAAATACGTGAGAACTCACTTAAAAATGAGTGATTTTTCTATCGATGAGATTATAAATTATGACGTTTAACACCTAAATATTTGGATCTTTACCAAAAAGAAAAAAATACCAATGTCTAAGATGCCATGATATTAAGAAATCATGAATATCATAAAATACCAATGTCTCGATGCTTATAAAATAAAAAAACTAACATTAGTCAAATTAAAAAGACTTAATATAAAAGCTCAAGATCCAACTAATAGAAAAAAGTAAGAAAAAGATTTTATCTTTTTTGAATGTTTGAAAATTTTTCTCTTTAAAAATATAAATTCAAAAGAAAAAAAAATAATTATAAAAAATGTGGTAATAGTATAATTATATCATGTTAATTTGTGTAGAAAGAGTTTATGTTGAAGTTTGTATCTTATCATTGAGAATATATTTTATTTAGCGATATTTTGAATTATTATGTTTAAAATGTGAGCTCGAGTCGATATAATACATTTTACACATTTATTTAAAAAAAATTATACACTATTAATTATATTAAATACCTTTAAAAATATCATTATTTAAAAATTAATATATTTAATCTATTTTAAGCAAAAATGGTTGCAACATAAAAATATTGACCGAATAACTTACTAAATTTGTCATTATTTTTTAAGATTTTATTATAAATTATTTTTAAATAATATGAATATATTAATAATATTTATTTAAATTAATTAAAATTTTATTATATAAATTAATTTTAAAACATAAATAAGAATGAATAAATTAGAATTTTTATTATAAAAAATAAATTAAGAATATATTTATTTTTTAATTAGGTAATTGAGGATTTTTAGAGAGAGAGAGAGAGAGAGTTATATTTTTATATAAAATTTATTATAAAATAAAAAGTGGGCCCCAGAAAACGTTGATTCGGACCTACCAATCGACTGAAGGGGAGGATCTCTTTATATTCCTTCGTAACTACTTGTACTTTCGATGCCGACTATTCGCGTTTCCCGTTTTCGTTTCTTGAAGACCAAGAAATAAAAAATTAAATTAAATTGAATTACATTACATTGCCAGACAACTGAATTTGTAATCACGCAAATTGTGTGTTTATGCGAACATTTGAAGGGAAAACCTGAAAAAGAGAAGTAGAAAACAATGGGAGTGTCTCGAGCAATGGGGACTTCGTGAGAAAGAGCGGCGTTCTTGAGAGAATCCTTGCAGAGGAACCAGACGATCACCGATAACATGGTGTTAATTCTCGGCTCATTTGATTACCGTCTCTCTACTCTCGAGACAGCCATGCGCCCTACTCAGGCTGCATCTCCTTTTCTCTGTTTTTTTTTGGTTTGATTTGTGTGAAATGTGACATGGAAGAGGAGAAGAGATTAGGTTTTTGAACTTTTTGAATTTTGGTAATGGTAGATAAGGACGCATTCGATTAGGAAAGCGCACGAGAATATTGATAAGACGTTGAACTCTGCCGAGGTTATTTTGGCTCAATTTGATCTTACTCGCAAGCTTTGTTTTCTATTGGTTTCTTTTATTTGATTTTGATGCAAGATGAATTGTAATTCCATGCGCATTTTTAATTTCATTTGATTTTTTGAAGCGGAAAATGAATGTTTGGTTATCAAATTCCTTCTTTGTCTGTGTAGAACAGTTCAACTGTTAATAGAGTATGATGAGATGAGATTCAGGTTTTCCAGTTTACGTGCTTATTGATTTCAATCCGAAAACACAACGTATTAGCCAGCATTGGCAATGCAGAATGATGTAAAGTTTAAATTTTTGTAGGGAAGTTTTTTGGTGTCACAAAGTATGAAGTGTCACAAACCAATTTATCAGAGTTGGCTGCCACTTTCATATCTCTTTCTGATCATATACTATTGACAAATAAGTGGCCTTATCTTAACTAAGAAACACCGCTATTTAATTGCTTAACAATTATATGAATTTGATAATTTTAGCTAGCCAGAAAAGGAAAAGAAATATTGTTGTTGGTTTTCATTGTTTTTTGTAAGTTTTTGTACAATGGTTTATGTACATGAGCATCGAGGATTTTTTCCATTAAACAGAAATATAATGTTGAAATTGCAGCTTTTGATTGCTAACATTATTAGGGTGCTATTATGTTATGCCTTTTAGCATAACATTCTCAGTGCTGACCTTTAATTTAATTGAATTGTCCAGGCAGAGGCAAAAATCCTTGAAGAGATTTGTAATATATGCCTTTTATCTCAGACCTTTAATATATGTCTAGGTTCACATGAGGACCTAGAAAGCTACCTAGAAGCGATTTATTTTTCAGCAGCAATAAAAGTTTTAAGAGCAGTGGTGGAGTCCTTAACCAGAGTAACACATTACTTGCAAAAGCAATCTCAAAACTTGAAGATGAGTTCAGACAGCTATTGACAAATTACAGGTTTGCTTATCACAAATATCAGTTGATGCTTCATTTATGTCACCTGATGTAGAAATTCTTTTTTTTAATTTTATTATTGGGTTGTGCTTTATTCTTAGAATCCTGCAATTATTTCCTAGCAAAAGGTTTTCCTGGTGATAAGAGTTTTGTCATATAACTACTTTCTCTCTCTCTCTAAATTTGTCAAGCTCCAGTTTTCCTACAGATATTTGCTTTTTATACTAATATATTTTTTTTCAATTTATGTGAATAAATAAAAGTTAAGTCATAAGAGTGGCTACAAACAAGAAACACTAAAGACTAGGATTGTATTCAAAACAACCCTCCTAAGATCTGGGATTATATTTATGGATTCAACTTAGGTACAAAGCTCAAACTTCTACAAATCTACGAAATAAAATTTCTGCTCATGTTTAATCATATTGCCTGATATATATTTATTCATTTATTTTTTAACTACTGAGTAAATCCCTCCTTCACTTGCATTGTACACAAATTGTAACATTACCCTCAACTCTCTTGTACGTTGATATCATACTAGAGTAGCAGGATCAAATCCTTGTTACACCAACTTTAGGGGGCCTGAGGGATGGGAAAGGCAATCCCTTGCTTCATAGCCTACAACAACCTGATTAAGAGGATTTCCTCTTTCCTTTAAGGATTACTAAATGGCATATTTGATAAGAAATTATTATTATTATTATTCTATTCAAATATGACCTCGGAGAATGAAGAAAATATTTCTTGAGCTGAAGAAATCCAACACAGAAAGAGCTTGAATATACACAGACGCTACATGGAATTTCTCGAGATAGCTGAGATATTCTTTGACTGGCAGGAGAGACTACAATAGTATGTCACCAAGAAAAAACTGTTGTGTAAGTACTTCCATTATATGACATCTGTGGTCCTTCATTTATTTTATTTACGTGATATAAATCCGTCATCAATTCTCTGCATGTGTAAAGTTCCTTGATAGTTATTGAGGTAAGCGACAATGACTGCCTGTTAACTAATGTATCAGTTGTCATTTCTTTGGCATGAAATATTTGTTTTTCCTTTAAATGTAGTGAGAGTAATCATCCTTAATCATCTCCTGTATGCATGATGTTTTTTTTAATACAGGAGTGATTTTAATATGCATATGGTGTCGTATTATCAATAGAGGCTGTTAAGTAACTTGCGTCTCTTCTGAATTTCAGCAGGCCTGTGGAACCTGATCGACTCTTTGATTGTCTTCCCAACTCTCAAAGACCATCATGGGGGTTGCCAGGGCGTGAAGGTGATGCTACTGGCAAGAGTCATGCCGAGCAGCAAAAGAGCTTGCCAGCAGCCATTTTATACACCTCCAACTCTTATTCCACCAAGAGTTCTGCCATTGTTGCATGATTTAGCCGAACAATGGTTCAAGCTGGCCACGAACAACAGTTATTTCGAAGTTACCGGTGATTTTTTATGTACAAAATCATATGGAGTGACAGAAATCTGTTACCCACACAATATGAGCTATATTTGGTTAGCTAAGATGATTAATTTCTTTGTGTTCTCTTGTAATTTTGACTAAAATCAGACTTGATAGCCTTTATACCTGATATTCACTTGCTGTTAAGCCTTGAGCTCGATTTGATGGATATAGTCTAAAAACATATCTTTGCCAGACATTACTTCTAACATATGTAACATGTTGAGTTATTCTTTTATATTTAATTAAATATATTTTCTTTTGAATTTGAAGGAAAATGTTTCTTTTCTTTTTCTTTTTTTTTGACAACTTATTAATTAGATATGCAAAAATTCACGCTGCAACAGATATTTCTACTTCTCAATCTTAACTATATAAGACCTACAACACTCTTATGTCTAGGGATACGGGTGCTTCAGTTTTGGAACAGATCCTCCCGAAACTAGGTGTAGAGAGACTGAGTAAAGATGATGTCCAGAAAATGCAGTGGGAAATTCTGGAGGCTAAGATAGGGAACTGGATACATCACATGGGTATTGCCGTAAGAATTTACATATTTAGCTTAATCAATTCATTATACCTGTATTCCTGCCTACATTGTAATGCTTTAAACGGGTAAAACTGCTCTTTGCTGGGGAAACGAAAATCTGTGATCAAATACTTGATGGTGTCAATTCTCTCAGGGATCAATGTTCTGCAGAAGTCACTGCAAACAGCGTAGCGATGCACCTCAGTTTTGGAGAGGCTATTTCCAAAAGCAGGAGATCGCCTGAAAAATTATTTGTGCTTTTAGACATGCATGAGATTACGAGAAAACTTCAACCAGAGGTATGATAAATTTTACTAATTCGTAACAGATAAACCACAGCTTAGAACTATGAAAATAATTGTAATTGCAAACTTGCTTCCATACCCTGCTTTGTTGGTGTGAAACATTTTAAATAACTTTAAAGAAAGGGTGCAGAGACATAAAAAGGAATTTTATTTCTGCTCATCAGTATGATCAACCGATGACTGCAAGTTTTTACTTGCATGTTTCCCTTTTCTTTTCTCTGGTTAATATATAATCAATATGCTTGATATGTGTGCGGGTGTCATTACAAAAACTTGTGTGGCCAAGTGAGGTTTTTAATTAATTCATCTTCTCTAAGGTATCTTTCTTTACTTTGAGGATTGCAGACCTGTATCTTAGTCTTTCTCTCTGGTTATAAAAATGTGAGAGTCCTTTCTTTAATCTTAACTTCTTGCACAAGGCTTAGTTTTGGGATTGCTGTGCTTCAAACCTGCGGCACCTCAATACTAAACAAAGTGCAAGTGTCTCTTGTGGACTTTTTGTTGGTGTTAAAATAAAGTATTGACACTGTAATGATGGTTCAATTCCTTTCAGTTGTAAGTCTGTAAGAAGTTCTTCAGAGGCTTGAGAACATGTTGAAAACATAGCATTTAACTGATTTCAATGCATGCTTAAATAGCATAAAGCAATTGCTTCGGTATATGAAAGGTTGATCAACCATCCCATTTAATTTTCTGATATAACTGAAGGCAAAGAGGAAAGATCCCCATCATTACTGTAGGCCCCTCACTTTCATTACCTTGATGTGCCTTGACATGTGAAAACACCATAGAGCTTCAAAAATTTGTGGTCTGATGAGATAACGTTTGCTTCAAGCGTAGAAGTAACCAAGAGCAAATTCAGGAAAAAGGACTTCTACTGACTCTTTGTAGTTCTATAGTTAGGAAGCAGGTAAGAAGGGAAGGGACGTGAGAAAATGCAAAATTTGGCTTCAAAATATAGAAAGGTGTTAAGAAAAAGTTAATTCAGAGTTCATGAAAGCTTAACAAAAATCCTTGACAAAGTAACGGGAAATTCTAGAAATCTTTTGCTGAAGGATGCCAAGATTGCTTCTTTTTTCATGGGTTGATAAATGAAAATATGCATATAACTAGAAGGGAATGCTGGATACATGGACCATTCGCATGATCTTTGTTTGATATGGAACAGTCAGGCTTCTGGTAGGCTTGCTTTTATGTTTATTCTTTAGAAGCGAAACACATTTTGGAAGCAGATGCAGATTTTTTATCCGACTCATTGAATAATGTCCTTTTCCTTTCTTTCTTTCATCTTCCTATATTTGATAGCCATACCCATATTTCTTTTGGTGGGTGATGGTGGTAGATTCATTATCTGTTTGGAAGCCAAGCATGTATGGAAATGCGAGAGACTTCAATGAGTTTGACCAAGAGGCTAGCTTAGACAGTGCAAGAGACGTTTGATGATTTTGAAGAAGCAGTCGAGAAAGATGCCACCAAGACTACTGTTTTTGATGGAACTGTTCATCTTTTGACTAGCTATGTGATAAATTATGTAAAGTTTTTATTTAAGTTGTAGTTAGTGTGCCTTCTACTTATTGCTCCGATGGTTTCTATATTAGAATGCTTGTTGTTTTATTTACTGTCTCTGTTTCTTAATTTTGTTTTCTGTTTTCTTTATAATCTTGTTGACGGCTCTGTTCATGAGAGCTGTAAGTAGTAGTCACTACCCTAAATTATTTATTACAAGCTATATTTGTGTAGCTCGCCTCTCGGCACTGTTTGCTTTATTACATGATTGCTGCAATGAGAGGATGTTCTTATGCAAGTGTGTCCTGTCAAGTTGTCTTACTTGGCTAGATTCGTCTCAAGTTTCTGCATACTATAGTTTCAAGTTTATTATATCAATCGTATCATTTTAATATTTTTGTCTTGTTATTGCGTTTCAATCCTTTTTTTTTGCCATTATAGAAATCCACTTCTGTGCATTTTTCTTTTCTCTGTTCAGCAGTAATTGTGCTAAGATTATGCATCTGACTATTATCATTTTATACGTTCAGTTACAGAACAACACTGAAGCTACTTTTTGAAGAGTTTGGTGATGGTAATCCAGAAGTTCAATTGGAAAACGTAACCACAATATAAAGATCCTATATAGTGAGATCTGTGCAAAGGTTTGTTTAATCCACCTTTCTTATTGAGAAGGTAACACCCCTTTTTACATACTAGATCGTAGCTTTGAATATTTGTTGGGAGATGATTGGATACAAATACAACAGAGGATTGTGCAGTAGCATGCAAATCAGTATAAGAGGGTTTCTTGGGCAAAGGTTTGTTTCTTTTAAGCACACCTAATTTTCATTAGAATTCTTTCAATTTATCTTCACAATATTTGAAGCTTTTACTGGGAACTGTTATCTTTTCTTGACAAACTCTCCATCAGATGTGTGTTGGATCAGCCTGTTCACATCTTGATTTTATGTTAACAACGAGTCCTTGTTGATATGAACCATGCCCCTTTTTTTCTTTTGTTGATTTCAAACTTCTCTTTGTACTATTTAAGTTTTTTTTTCTTAGTTACTAATTTGGATCATCCCAAGTGAAGCATTGCTGGTAAACGATACTGGACTGTCCGAATTGTTTGGAAATTTTATACGTGCTCTAAAAATAGATATTATACTGCTCAAATAATCATTTTGACTTTAATCTAAACAAGTGGTGCCCTTGGCATTAGCTCAAACAGTGAAGGACTGGTGTGGGGTTGGACTTTTCTGCCTGGGTATCTAATTCTTGGACGGGAAACATGTGCAGCGCTAGTTATACTTAAGGAAAAAAGTTCTGAGCATACAGCATATTCTCTGTGAAAGTTTGATCTATATTTGCGTAATAAGGATTAACTGGCCTTTAGTTCTTGCTATATTTACTACTGTTTTGCAATATTTGTATCTCACCAAGTATGGCACTTCTCTTAAGAAGTTATGTCGCTCATGTTTACTGGTTCACTGTTTATTTTATTGTGACACATTTTTAAAATTCCTGACTGTCGATGTCCTACCATTTTGTAGTTTGGGAAGTAACGAGAAACTCTTCCATGTTTTGGTGTCATAGAAGCCACGCTAAAACCCTCTAATTTGGAGTTCTCTTCATATGCAGTAGCTTTGGGTTGTAATTGTGCTTAGTCATCAATGGTTGTAAGAAGTACAATACTTCATCTTTTGGTATTAAGAAAACTTTGGTTAGGCCACTTATTTTCCTAAGCTGTTTTGCATCTTAAATATGCAGATTCTGCAGTGCCTCACTGTTCAGGGTCATCCAGGAGGTGGTTTAATGGGAGGTGATGGTAGTGCCAGTGGAGTTTCAAGAGGCGTGATAAAAGATAGGTTCAAGACTTTCAATGTCCAATTTGAAGAGAATCATCAACGGCAATCTCAATGGACAGTGAGTTGCGCGAGTCTTTTAAGGCTCGCTGTTGCTGAAATCCTCTTGCCTGCCTCCAGATCTTTCATTAAACGTTTCGGGTAAGTTCTCTCATTTACTGACAACTTCTCTTTGTTCCTGACATTTATGCAAATGATATTTTTCTATATAGCCATGTACATATGTATGTGCACAGGCCCATGATCGAGAGTGGGAAAAATCCCTCGAAGTGCATCAGATACACTACTGAGGATCTTGAACGCATGTTGAACGAATTCTTTGAAGGTAAGACCTGGAACGAACAAAGGCGATAAACCTGTAATTCTCTGTGATTTGATTCTTCTCCATGCAACGAAGAGCTTTTTAAGTTATAGGCACATTCGTTTTCCTACCAAGATTTCTTTTTACATATTCCTCTCAAGTCAATTGAATTAAAGTAAATTAAAATAAATAGATGAATAAAAAAATTTAGAACAATTAGCAATGTAATCTGTATAGTAAAAATGTAATCTCATATAGCAATGTAATCTGCATTGTAGGACACTGTACTAGAAAATATAGAAATAAAAAGAAAATTTAGAAAGAATGACAGTTTATAAAAATTATCATAATTAATATTGTACTAATATAATATTTTTTAAAATTAAGTTTCTATGTCGCAATTTTTGTCATAAATAATGTTAACAATATAAATTATTATAAAATTTTTATTTAAATAAATTAATATAATAATATATTTTATATGATATATATATATATATATATATATATATTCAAATCTTACAAATAAATTATCCTAGTTTCCTTAATTTTCTTTCTAAACCTAGTTGCACGGTCAGATTGCACTTCAATATTAAAATTTTAATCCCTTTTATTAGTCTTAATTAACACGGTTTAGTCAACTAAACACGTTTTATAGCCAACTATTTATATTCCCACATAAGAAATGCTGCTTCCAAATCTTCAACAAACAAAGAAAGCCTGCATCTTCATCACCTTTTCAGATCACTCCCCATGACGGCGGCTTATGAGCAGGCGCTGCTTCCTGTCACCAATCAACCACCCTGCAAAGAAACTACTATCCCTACCATAACTACTATGATTATTCTTCATTTCGTAATGGTGATTCTCGTCATTTGCTCACTTATCATGTTTTTATCCGTTTGCTTCGTTCCGGCGAAACCCATTTTCCAGCTGAACTCGCTTTCGGTTTCGAACTTCACCGTCACGAAAACGAAGCTCGCCGCCATCTGGGTTGCGGACTTCACCGTCGAAAACCCTAACACGGCGTCGGAGCTGTCGTTGGAACGGATAGAGAGCGTAGTTTTCTACAAAGAAAACAACGCATTGGCGATAACTTCAGTTGAAGGATTTGACGTCAATCTCAGCAAAGAAAACAGAATGATGATGAAGTTTGAGACGACAGGGTACGAGGGCGATCAACCAATTGTTGAATATCCGGTTCTGCGGCAGATTGACGAGGGAAAAAGGAGCGGAACGGTGCGTTTCAGCATTAGGTTGAGTACTTGGGCGACGTATAGAACTGGTAATTATTGGTTGACGTGGAGAAGACGAGTGCTTATAAATCCTTATTGTTTAGATTTGAATGTTAGAACCGAGAAAGAAAATGGAATCTTGATCGGATCAGGAGGGAAGAAATATTGTGATGTTCTACTGATAGGGATAACTGAATCAGAAAAATATTTGGTTTTAATTAAATCAAAAATTCGAATTTGAACTATTAGTACATCAAGAACAGATTTAATTAGGATTGTTTTTAAATTTCTTCAATTTATATTATAAAATATAAATTTAATTAATAAATTTTATTAAAAATTATTCCAATTATTCATTATTAACTTTATTATATATTAATATTTTTATCAAAAATTAATAATAAAAAAATTAAGAAAAAATTTCTAATTCAATATCATTATTACCCTAATGACTTTATCCAATGCAACTAAAGTCTTTGCTATTCATTAAGTGTGTTTTAAGGTGGGTTTGGCATATTTAATAAAAATTAGGTCATAATAAAGAAGAACATTTAATACTCTACAAGTTAATTTAATTGAACAATCTCATTAATATTGTGTTATCTTTCTTTTTAGACTTTCTCTTAGTTCTATTAATTAATTTTTTTTTGAGTTAATTAAAAGATTTTGTCATACTTTCCCGTGATCTCTTAATATTGTATAGAAAAAGTCTTACGTGAAATATAATACCATAATGCCTGCATATTCATTTTGTAAAATCTTATCACACGTACATTTGATACAAAGTTTACTAATTATAATAATAAAAAAATAATAATAATATAAAAGTAATCATTCAATACACGTGATTTTATTTAATTAGATAATTTTATCGATAACGTTTTATTAAAATTGAGTAAAAAAATAGAGAATTTAAAAATCAAATTGGACTATTCTTGTTTGATTTTTTTTACACAAAATAGTAATTGGTATGGTTTTAGTTTAGATTAAAACAAATAAAAAAAGTTAATTGAACTGAATTGAAAGTAAAAATATTTAAATATTTAAAATTAAAAATTAAAATGTACATGAACACATTTAATTAGTTAAATTTATTAATTATTATATAATTATATAGTTAGTTAGAGATAAATATGAAAATTTTTTAAAATTTAAATTAATTTTTTTAAAAAAAATTAAAATTACAAAAATATGAAAAAAACAAACTATAAACAAAAATACGAAAAATTTAAAAATCTAGTTCATAAATAATAAAAATATTTATTTATTTTTATATATCAATAATATAATTTATTTATTTGTATTAAAAAAATATTTTTTAGAAAACATTATTATAATAATAATTAATATTTTTTTCCCATATCAAAATTGCATTAAAAATTAAGAATTATATATTTTTAATCCAAAAATCAAAATCCTGGAAACTTCCCAAAGTGGACACGAAGACGACCCCGTTTAGTTTGTATCCAACTCTTCCATTTGTCTCCCCTGCCACAAAATCATCTTACAATGTCGTTCGAGCGTGCGCGTGTGAGTAATTAAATTATTAATTTATATTAATGTTTTATTTATTAAATTATTTTTAAATAATTAAAATTAAATTTAATATGTATATTAATGATATAAATTTAATTTAATTTTAATAATTAAAAAATGTATAAATTTAACAATTAAAAAATAATATAAAATTAAAAAATACTTAATCTTTTTTTATATAGAGAGAGAAAGAGTAGAAAAACTATAATTTTACATAATTTTTTTATATAAAAAAAAAGAATCAAGATCTTATCTTTATATAATTACTCATAAAAAAAGGATTAAAGATATTAATTTTATATAATTTATTACAAAAAAATTAAGAATTTAAATTTTATATAAAATTTTTTAATAATTAATGTATTTTTAATGATTTATATTAAATTTAATATATAATATTAATTATAATAATTATATTTAATTTTAATTATTAAAAACGCATTCTAACAATTAAAAAAATATTAAATTACTATATAATATATAAAATCATCCATCTTCCTCTCCTTTTCTTTTCTCCATTTTCATTTTGTTTCCTCGAATTCTATTTCCCCTTCCTTTCCTTTTCTCGATTTCGTCCAATATCTCTCTCTCTAAATAATTCTTTTTAGAGGGAGAGGGACGTCATGGATGATAACGGGAGAAAACACGGTCAATCCTCTGCAGAATCAAATCCCGAACCGCCGTCAGCCACCCGTCAATATCATGATCCTACGCCGCATCTGTCTCAGACAGGTTATCAGCCGTCTCCACCTCCACTGCCGCAGCAGACGGCAATAGGTTACCCACCGGCAATGGGATATCCTCCTGGCTACCCGAATACATACGGCCAACAGCATTATTCACAACCCCCGCCAGGTGTGTATTACCCACCTCAAGATTACGGACTCCGCACCGAAACCAGCGCCAGAGGAACTTTCTCAACGATGGTGTTGTTTATTCTTTTCACATTAGCTTTTGGTATCATCACGTTGATGGTTGTACTCCCGGTATTTCCGGTTTTTTATGTCCAATCGTTCGCCGTCACGAATTTCAACGTCACGACGGATAATTTCACGTCTGCATGGGAAATAAACCTCGCCGTGGAGAACCGAAATCTTGGAGCCACAGTTCATTTAGATCGTATACACAGTTTTATTTATTACAACAACGACGAGTTGCTGGTTTCGTCCTCTTTGGAAACACCGACGAGAGACATAACCGTAAATTCGAGCGAAAAAGGAATGATTGGCATAAAGTTATCGACGAACGATGCTAAACAGCCGGTGCCACCGCCGGACAAGAGGGTGATGAATGAAATGCGAAACCAATGGAAAACGGGAACGGTGCCGTTTGCGTTGAAAGGGCTTGCATGGTCACAAGTTCAAACAGGAATGTTTAGTTCGCAGGCGAAACTAATACAGATTAGAATTTTATGCGAGGATTTGAAGGTTCACTTTGAGGGTAATTCCGGAAATGGAAAATTAAGTGGCGGGCCCAAGGACTGCGATGTTGAACTCTGATTATTTTTTTTAATAAATTTTTTCAATTTTTTTTTCTCTCTTGGATGTTCATTGATTTTGTTTCGAGGAAATTACGCAGAGAGAATTTGTTTAAACTGTGGAAAATTAGGAATGATACATGCATGGGAGCAGGATTGATGTATACATGAAAGCAAATCTCTTAATTTTTATTTAACTTTTAATTATTAAAATAAATTTAAATATATATTATTATTAATACGGCATAATTAATGTACATGTAAAATATAATCATAACATTCAATTAAGATTATTTTAATTATATATAAATAGTATAAAAAATTAAATAAAAAATAGAAACTCTTGATTCTCTCGTCTGCATGTGTTGTGTTTAGTATTATTGAGAGAAATATATTTATTAGTGGTGAGTTAAAAAAATTAATAAATATTTTTTATTTTATTAATTAAAGAATAAAATTTTATATTAAATTTTATTTATTGTTAATAAATATATATTTTTTTATTTTATTAATTAAATAATTTTATCATGTCAACAATATTAATGTAGTAAGATCGTCTCGTTTAAAACGTTTTCATTTAATGATGTTAAGAAATTATATATATACATATATATATATATATAAATTGTTGAGGATTTTTAAAAAATATTAATATTATTTATATTTATTTATTTATTTATTATTAGTGTGTGTGTGTGTTGGAACCAATAATCAACAATTAATTGAAGCATAATATTAAGTTGTTTTGAATTTTATCATGAAAATGAAAACTCGGGAATGATAATTTAAATTATTATGTCATGTTCGTATTGAATTATATTATTGTCATATGTAATAAATGCGTAATTTAAATTTGACTCATTTAATAATCATATTAATAATTAAAAATTCTAATATAATAAAACTAAATAAATAAAATAATATAAATTATAATAAAAACATATATTTAATATATTTTTATAATACTTATGGTACTATATACATAAATATTAATTAATTTTATTCAAAATATAATTAAATATTTTTTAAAATACAATTAAATTCTTTAAAAAATATATAATAAATTTATTAAATTATAAAAAATTAATAAATTATAATTACTCAAATAATAATCGTGTTATAAATAAATAAATATCAAGAATTCTTAACTCTAATCCAACAAGATTATTAATTATACTATGCGTATGGGATTATTAATTTGTGAATTCTCGGAATATATGCATATGGGATGTTCATAACTCACTACGTTGATTTATGAAAATGGGATATATGAGTTGATTGAATTTGGAGTTGATTTCAAATTACTCGATACGATTATTTGATACAAATTCAAAATAAATAAATATCTCGTATTTTTTGTATCTATTAAATTTTTTGATTTTATTTAAATTATTAGATTCGATTATTTATTTAAAATATAAATAAAAAATAAATAAATAATTATAAACAAATAAAAATAATATTTTGTTTATAATTTTTTTATTAACAGTATTTAAATGAGTCGTTTTAATTCGTTTATAATATTATAAAATTTTCAAAATAACAAACGAAGAAACCATGCATCGTGCCTCGAGCTTCTCAAGGCCACGCCGCCTAAATGAAAAATCAAAGGCGAGTCCGGTGCTTCAACGTCGGCTTCCGGGGACAGGACTTAACAATATCCGACCCTTTGTTTTATTTGGGCATTATACAGAGAGTTGCAGCGTTAAGTTTCAAGATCACGATTTGGAATGAATACATATGACATTTTAATAAATTATTTCATATTTTAATTTAATTTATATCTTTAATTAAATTTAAATTTAATCTAATCAATACAAATAAAAATATATTTAAATAAAAATATCGATAAAAAATTATATATACGTCTATAAATAAGAAAGAAATATAAAATTTTTATTATATTTTTTGCTTATTTTTTTCACTATTTTTTAAAAGATTTTTTATTTAAATTTAAAAAAAATATTTTTTTATTAAAAATTTAATATTTTATTTATCTATAAAAATAAAAAAAATTAATTAAAACTTAAATATTTAATAATATTTAAATTAATTTGTTTTTAATATACATTGCAAATAAATAATTAACTCAATCGGTTAATAATGAAACTTAATCCCATGCCTCCAAGCGATTATTGCTAGGCTGTCCCTCTGTTATTGACAAATGTGACGGATTAGCCTAAGCATAATTAATTAATTAATTATGTTCAATTCGTAAAAGAACAACTTTGTTGTTTATATTTTATCTTAATTTTTGTCCTGATGGGTAAATTCCGTATAGCTCTCTTAAAGTTTTCAAAAAGTCAATGCAAGTTACAAATGTTGTTTTTAATACACTTAAGTCCCTCACTTAACTTTTGACCCACTAGAATAATAATTAGTTATATATTTTATTCTTGGTAAACCAAAACCCAATTAAGCATTAACCCATTTTTCGTATACTTTTAATTTTGTATTTGTAAAATATATTATCAAAAATATTAATATCACATAAATAAATTTTTATTTGAAGAAAGATAAATTATATGAGACAAAATTTACCAAAATAAAAAATTATAAAATACATGATAATTGTCGTAAGATGTTAACTTTACCACATCGATTTCTGTTAAAAAAAATTTTGTTGCTCCTCCAGTACTATTATTTAAATGTGAAAAGGAAATAGTATAGTATTGGCACTCCGGTTGGACTTGATTATGTTAAAATATAAATTTTGTTACTTAGTTGTTTTTAATCAAAGTTTTGGGATCTGTTTGGAATTTACCATTTCCCAACGTTCCGTTGATATTTCAATAAATTTTGGTGCAAGTACTTAAAATAATATTGTCCAATGAAAACGCGCCACGTGCACAGTAACAGTTCATATCTTCTTTGGTTTCTTCTTCAGTCTCCCGCTGCTCACGGCTTTTAGATTTTATTTATAATCTGTTGTTAACCAAGCAATTCGCTCTCAGGACTTGGAACAATATTAAAAAGAAAAAGAAAAGGATGGCTCCATCAGCCGAAACTCAAGCCGACAAGCCCGTCGTCACAGGCTACCCTGTCGCCTATGCCTACACGGTCCCACGGCCACAACCGCAAGCGGCCCCTAACTATTACCAAAACGACTACCTAAATCGTCGAAATGGGTCGTCACTCCTCTGCTGTGTGATCCTCATCATTGTCGTGATCCTTTCCGTCATGGGTTTAGCCTCCTTCATAGTTTGGCTGACCATGAAAGGCAAGCTACCGGAGTTCCATGTCGACTCAGCTTCCATCTCCCAGCTCAATACCACGTCGACAAACTCCTCACTAACCGCCGCGTGGAACTTCTCCCTGTCGGTCAAAAACCCCAATTCGAAACTCGTCATTAGCTACAACACCCTCCAGGCCTCGGTCTTGTACGACGGGTGGGAACTCGACACGACTCTGCTGCCGCCGTTTGAGCAGAAGAAGCAAAGCGAGACACGTGTCAATTTCCATTTGGCGGTTGTCAACGAGTACGTTGGCGATAGCGTGTTGAGTGGTATAGCGAGTGAGAAAGCGCGTGGACAGGTGGGGTTTGCTGTCGGGATTTACGGGTGGGTCCGGTTTAGAACAGGGTTGTGGACGATGAGGTGGAGTTCAATGAGGGTTTATTGTAACGACGTTACAATCAGGGTTTCGAACGACGGCGGGACCGCGGGGAAGTTGGTGGGTCCGGTCAACCCATGCAGAGTTGAGACGTGATGTATGTGACGAAATACAGATTGCATCCTTAATCAGCCCACACCGGCCTTCAAAGATATTGCCAAAATGTAGCGAACATCGTTAATATTGATGTACGGTTAAAATTTATTTCTTTGTTCTTTTTATCAATTATTATAATCTTATATGTAGTCAGATAAAAACTTGGATTGTGAAAATATCTTTGTTAATTATTAACTGTTTGGGTTCTTTTTTTAGTTTAGAAAAAGGTTGGAGGAATGATCTTATCCAAGAAAAATGTTTTGGTGGGGGATGTTCCTCATGGTATGTTGAGCAATACTATCACGTGGCCATGTTAGTTAATTTAGTATCATGTCGAGTGTGTAGTTGTGCTCCGGAAGATGAGTGATGTCTCCCACCAAATCATTTATGTGTATCTCATTATTGTGTATTGGTTGTTTTCCTTTTTTGTTTCAATTATTTATGTTATTTAAATCCATATCTTTAGAATTGGCTATTTTGTTTTAATTTCCTTTGAATTAACAACATTTCTCATTTGTGGTTATGTGGTCATGAATACCATTATGTTCTTGGTGGTGGGTTTTTAAAAGTGAAATTTGCAATGGTTTTAATGGATTTCTTGCTGAATGCTTAGACTCATTGTGATTGGTTTGCATGAATTTTATTAATGTGATTGTTAAGAATGTTGTGATTTCAATGAGCACTTCATTGATTCTAAACATTTGTGACTCACAGGTTTTTTCATTGATGGTTGCTTATTAGAGATTCAAGTAGACTGGGAATCATTTATTGGGTTAATTTTCCTTCCCATTTAGGTGGGATTATATCAATCTATCATTGTCCCGGCACATGCCTTGAGCAGGATTTTAAGAAAACGTCTAGTTTTAGTGCTTGAATCTCAAGTGCGTATATTACAATGCTTTTAACTCTGATTTATGATCTGGGTATGCATCTCATATGCCGTTAAGCACATCACATGGAATAACATCTTTCTTCTCTATTCTTTTTGGCCACATGTGTGTGTATCTTTTGTATCTTCATTTTTCATTTTAAACTGTACAAGCAATGTTTTATTAAACATTTTATGCTAACGATTAGAATCATGTGCAAATTATTTTCTGGCAGTAAATCAATGTACCATGCTTATTATAACCTTTTACTGTTGAATGTGAGGGTTTGGAATTTGATCAAGTGGGGCATCAGCTTCTCTTGTTAAAGAATCTAAAAGTATTTTGGTAATCTACTGTGCATGTTTTAGGACCTTAACTTACTCTCTCTGCTACTGCATTGCTGGCCGTCCTAGGAATAGGAAATAAGAATTTTCGTTTGAGCTAGCTTCAGAGCTGACAATTATGATGGTGACTGAGTTGTGAGGGACAATTAGAGATTAAGCTCGTGTCTCCTTATTTAGAGTGTTCTGCTTTGGTTTTTGTTTTGGGTGCTGCAATGCAACCTCAGGGTTGCTTACTCAGGTTAGGTTTTTTGGTTGGGAATCTTAGATGTGGACTACTTTTCTTTTCTTTTTCTTTTTTTTCCTTGGACAAGGATATTTGTGGAGGTAATATTAATCTATTGGCTTTTTGAAAACAAAAGAAGGTGTGGTAGGATTTATTGGAGTACATGATGAAAATATTGCATGAAATTTAAGTTTAACTAACGTCCTGATTTTGATTTTTAGCATCAGATTTCTTTGATGATGTGGAATGTAATAAACTGGGAAGTTTACCTCTGAAAATAGCTTTATTCTATACTCCTTACCAATTTCTTAACTCAAGCTTGACTGGTTATAGTTTTGAAGTGCAATGGCGGATATATCCATGCAGTCTATGCATCAAACATGGCAGCTCTTTGCATGAGTGCTAATTTATGACTAGACAATGTTTCTTTTGTTTGAATTAAAATTTGACTGAACTTACAAACATGCTATTGGAGATTCAACACCAATTCATGTGGTCTGTTTAGCACATCTTCATATCTGTAATGAAACCGTAATTAATTTGTTTGTAAATCTCCATGTTCTCGTATGTTTCATTATGTGTAGTTTAGCTCCCCAATGAGCTCAAAATTAAAATGAAAATCTCCTTGTTTTCATGTGCCTGATGCATGATTTCTTACCCTATTATTATTAACTTAATTTTTCATATGAAAAAAGAAAAATCATTCCTTGTTTGGTGGCTTTGGATAATTGAGAGTTCGTTGGCCTTTATGGTAGCAAAATCTGACAGTTACACTCCTAAATTAAATCTTTGTCAAAACAGGGAAGAAACTGTGGAAAAGGATGCCAAAATATATTGATGACTCTATTGTCTGTAAGGAGTTTTGATTTGGATGATATCTGTCTTCGTGCTGCCTAGTCAACTGTTAACTTGGCTATCAATTTCTCTGTTATTCACCTGATATTTGGCTGGTCATCCACTATGATGGTCTTGAAATATGGAGTTTGCATACTACTTTTCTTAAATGGTAAATTGAAGTAATGATTAAAAAAAACAAGAATATAGAACTATCATTTGAACTCAATTGCTATGATATGACCAGGCTGTAAGACCTTGTTTTGCAAGTTTGAATATCAAGAAGTTTGCTTGATTAAGTTTTGAGTTTGAATCATGTTATTCTAATAGAAAGGTTGAGGTTGATGTGATTGTATAATAATGAAAGGAAGATCAAAGATGGGATGCATTTCAGTATTAGCAAGTAGTCCATTACCTGCTAAAGGCTTCCATTTATTTTTGACCAGATTATTTCTTGTTTCCATTGATGCTTGTTAGTATTATTGTTTATCTGTTTGTGCGGGAGCTTATTGCCTTGGGAGTGTATTTTAAATGTTTGATGCCGTTGTCTGGTTATTGTATAAGAAATAACGATTCATCTTTGAACATTTCTGTCTCGCGCATATGTCGAGATCAAGAATTTGGTTAGATTTTAGTTTACACATCAAAATCCTTATAAATGATCAAACCTCTGTTTACTTCACCGTTTTGTACTGGATTTGTAGCGCCTCTTGATGTTTGCATGCTTTTGGTTGAACCCAGAAGACTGCAAAATATTGTTAACTCTCAGATTATGAGTTGCATTAACAGATATCTCAACCGTTATCTGCAGCTATCCGGATTTTCAGATTAGCATTAAAATAGACCGCCTGGAGCAAGTGGAAGGAATTGGACAAAATCTGATCGACCAGTTCCGTTTTAGCTTTTCTAGGTTATGGAATCCTGGGTATGGTCTGGAAACTTTTTATATACTACATGATAAGATTCGCAGCCACGATTACAGGGACCACAGCCATTTCATTGCTGAAATCTGAACATGGTTAGGACACCGAGTAATGGATGTTGAGAGAAATAGACAAATGAAGTTGATGATTTTATTAATAATATTTTTTGGTGTTGGTTGGAAACTTCCTTCCATTTTTCCACATGAATCTTGACAATAACAATGTATGGTAAATCAAATGATATTTTAGAATGTCTGAGGACACTTCGGCTTTGGTGCAAATCCAGAAACTACTTGGAAGTGATGCTTTTGCTCTGTTTTCCAAATTTACTGTTTATTTGGTAATTTCATTCTCATTCATTCATTGTCATTCGTGGCATTTCTTCTTGACCCAACGGCAAATTTTGGTACCAAACCGAACCAATTCAAACCCATCCAAAGTGAAGATGCAGTGCCCACCCCTACATGTGATTTTCGATAGTTAGACTTCTCAAGTGTTACTCCAAATTGCTATCATACTTACGAGTCTTGGTTAGTAAATTTGAGTCGTGAGTTTGAATTTGACGGTTCCGAGTGCCCATTTTAGTTTATTTCACATTCACATTCACAATCACAATCACAATCACTTGAACTTTCAATGTGAATTAAATTTAGTGCTGGCATTGAAGGCGATGCCATTGTCATGTGCCCCATTTCTTCTTCCTTGTTTGAACAAATGCATTAGTATTTAATGGACTTTGTATGACAGAGGGTAAAGTTTTGTGGACTGCAAAACCTTATTCTTTGCGTTAATGTCAATGGTTCTTAGTTTATGGTTAATGTTTGAACATTCCTTTTAAGGAAATACTACTTAAAATTTAAATTATTTTGTAAACAATTTTAATTTATTTTATAATTAATATATAAATATACATATATTATTTTATATAAAATTCATATTTAAAAATATTAAATAAATCGAACTATTAATAAACAATACAAATTTTATAAATTTATCATAACTTTATTTTTACAATTAGGACCAACCCATCACAATCCCTTTAATGCTACTATTCATGTTTTTTATTTTTGGTTCCTTCCCTCATTTCTATTCCACCAAACTTTTGATGCTTTTTATAACTATCATTGATAATAACGTCTAAATGACTCTAAACTATAAATACCCACTTTAATTTTCATATTCAAGGGTCAACAAGCTCTCAAAGCCATGGAAGAACACTAATCAGCCCAATTTGGACTAACCCAAATAAAAAATTACTTTGTAATTTGATTCTCAAAAATGGAAAATAAAAAAGAAAAATAAATCATTTTCATTCATTTTTCAATTCGTTTTCATTTATAGATTCCTGTGTAAATCAAGAGGACTTTACCTTTGATCTTCTTTTCATTCCTCCACTCTTACTTTTCCTAGTTTTGTCTTCCTTCACTAGTCTTGCAATTTTTGAGAACAAGCAAAGGCCAAATCCTAATTGATGCTTTATCTACATTTAAACTTTGCATATAATTTATTATATAAATCTATAATTTTATCTGTAAGTTTTTAAGATCTACTTATTTTTTTCATAAAAATAAAAATAATAAATAATATTATTTTTATAATAATATATAAATATTTTATTTTTCTAACTATCAGAACTAATTCTAATATAATATTAACTATAATTTAAAAAAATATCATATCGATAAAAACGTATTTTATTAATAATGAAAGTGAATCATTATTTAAAATTTTAAATCATTAAATTTATTAACAGGCATAAATTTAGGTAAAGTATTTTCTAAAATGGTAGAAAATTTGATACTATTCAATTTCATTTTTAACAAACAAGAAGCTTTACCAACAGTGTCGAACGCAGTCCACAACGAAGAGGTTAAGACAAGAAGCTTGGACCGTTGATTCATCGGTTAGCAAATGAAAAGTACATTGAAGTTTCGAAGAAGATTTCTTGTGGGGACTTCATTTGCTGACTTTGTTCTTTCTTTCTTTGCTAGCTTTCCAGGCACAGAAATCGAGGGATAAGAAGAAGAATCAGCCTAAGTTTCAGTGCTATAAAAAGCGGGTCTTTTTATTTGTTTTTGAGGGTATCTATGTAGAGGGACAAATCAAACCCACATGCCTTCGAATTTTCACGGGATATCCTTTCGTTCCTTCTGTCTATTTATGCACAGTATCTTGTTGCTCGTTTATTCTTTGGCCCCCTGCCCTGCTCCATTTCTTATCCATTCTCGAGAAACAAACAGAATTTTGGTTAGGGTTAGGGGTTTTTTCTTTATCTTGACTTGCTTAAGAATGTTTTACAAGTCTAAAAAAAGAATAGTGATAACTCTTTTTCAATATAAGAATTAATTTTAAAATAATATTTATAATTTATTTTATATTTCTAATTTTCATTATTGTAACGAAAATAAGAAACCCATATAAGTGGCCGACAATGTTTTATATATGGTTGATAACTAGGTTGCTCGTTTGGTTTCCCATCGTTCATTTGCTTGCAACTATAAAATAAGATTTTATTTTTCAATATCATTGCGAGCTAATTATCCTATGTTTTCCCCCTAAGAAAATAATATAGTTCAAAATAAATAAATGAGAGGGAACATTGAATAGGACCTACTTTGAAGATGAATGATCACATGCTGTTTGTCATTTCAATGTCGGTTTTGTTTGGATGGAAAGAAAAACAAGTGGGAAAATGAGAATCAATTGGTTTAAAATAATTTTAGGTTAGCCATTCAAAGATCATTAAATAGAAAACATAATTTCATGCATGCGTTGACACAGTATTATCATTCATACTTGCTAGTTTCTAATAGTTAAAAGAAGTCAAGTCTTTAACTAATGCTTACCGTTTCCATTGGCAACAACGACGACAACTTCTTTAGTTGCTTGTGGGAAATAAAAGAAACTGAGACATGGGACTAAATTAACCTAGTTATAGGTATAACAATACAGCATGGCCCCCACATTGATTGAAGATTGAAACCCAATGAATATGTTATCATGTGGCCAGTATTGCTAGAAGCGACAAGAACAATCAATTAAAGGAGTTGGAGTACAATATGCAAAAATGGTTGCTTGAGATGTGGGACCTTTGAAATTTTTACAAGCAACCATTGTTGACTGTATGCTTTTGAATGATCAATGGAAAAATTATAGCAAACCTTGGAATATTGGTGGGACGGTAGATGTGAAGGTTGGAGAAAATGAAAATAAAGGTAGGTAGAACGTCAAGAAATCAAAGTGATTAGTACTTTCGTTTAAAAAGGAAAGAGAAACCACCCATCTATTCTTTTTAATTATGGAAGATAACGATAATACTTTGGTATTTTATTGCAAGGTGCTTCCTCTTCCACTGTAACCAATTGCAACTTCCATCAACAATTCAAAATTACATGATTGATTGATTGATTGATCAGTGATTGAGTGTTTATTAGTGATAAAATTTATTTGTTAAGAGGTATAACAAAGAGAAAATATCTTAAAATTAGGTCATATTTTGATGTTATAAATTTTGAAATTTAGCTTCATTTGGGTTCAAAAAGAAAGAAGTGAAATTGATTTTCTAATTGGCCCATATGGTCTTTATGATTTATTTAAGTATTAATAAAACTAATCCAACAAAGTTGACAATAAGAAAGAAATTAAAAGGTATAATCCTTATTTTTGAAAAAGGTTTAACTTTTTTGTAAGTGTTAATTTGAGAGAGAGAGAGAGAGAGACTCATGAGCTTTCCTTCCTTCACAAATTCAACCTTTTTCCTTAAAAAATTTGTTTTTCTTGCATTTTGGTCTTCTAATTATTAAAGAAAATATATAAAAATATTGTAGCATGATTCATTCATTGTATTGTTTCCATGCACTCCCCTTCCTCACCAAGTTAGGCCTTGTTTGGCTGGTGAAAAGAGTGTGTTCTGGAATCCCCCTTGCAAAAACAAAAACACAAAACGTCGGTTGTTGGTGAGCTGGGAGGTTCTCTGTCTTCATGATAAGTAGGGTCCAACAAGAAACGTGTCCCTATGGCTTTCTCCAATGTCCAATCAAGAAAATCGAACGGTGATGATTTCATCTAACGTTTTTATAGATGCTTTCATTACCATTGACACGTAAAAGTAATAAGCCAACATAGCACTTGAAAGTCTCTAATCTTCAATGGCCTTTTTGTCTTTCTTTCCAAGTTCGATTCACACGAAGAGAAGCAAAGCAAACCTTAAATATTAAAACAATTGGGGGTCGGCTTTGAATGTGTATGAGATAACAGGAGCGTATTATTTGGATCTTGTTTATTAAGAATTCGAGGAAAGGTAAAATTTGAACATAAACCCAATATTTTATTCCATTTGATTCCTTAAATTAGAGAGTGATTCGGTAGAATTAGGTATCAATGGCAAGTTTGCTTTACTATTTGTGGCACATGTCGATCGTATACTCATTTTTCTTCGAACATGGCTACACTATTTCAAACTAATTGCTCTAATTTCCTTTTCAATTGATGGGATCATGGAAAAAGAAGAAAGAAAGTATTGAAAAGCTTGATTTCAATTATTGATGCCATTCTTTTCTAATATGAACTTTACCCTTCAATCTTTACACTTTCTTTGTGTTACGAGTAGCAGTGTTTTCAATCTTTACACTTTCTTTGTGTTACGAGTAGCAGTGTTATATCTTACTTAATACGTTAATCATTAGTACAAAGTATTGTTTATTACATCATTAATTGACGACAGCGTAAGATTATTGTAGGATTATTCCAAAATTATAACTAAGCTTACCCACCCACACACACACATAACACACACACACACACAACACGTTCGTTCGGAAATTACGGTCAGCACAAAAGCGTAGGTCCCTCTCTTTCTTCCTCTCTCCTTCCCTGCCCCCATCACTTTTCATTCGGACGATAAAAAAAAGCCTAACTTCAACATTAAATTCACACATCTCTCAATTCTCTCTCTCTCTCTCTCTCTCAGCTCCACATCAAACACCTTTGTCTTTCTCCGTCTCCGGCCACCATGTCGTCCAAAGACTGCGGCAATCACTGCCACAAACGCCGTAGAGTCTTCCGCATAATCATCGCAGGGATCCTTATCTTCCTCCTCATAGCCTTAATCACTATCCTCCTTGTTTGGGCAATTCTCCGTCCCACCAAACCAAAGTTCATCCTTCAAGACGCCACCATCATTGTCTTCAATGTTTCCAATCCAAACTTGCTCACTTCTAGTTTTCAGGTCACTATTTCTTCTCGTAACCCCAATGACAAAATCGGTATTTACTACGATAAGCTCGACCTTTACGCTACTTATCGTAACCAGCAAATCACCTACCGCACGTCGTTGCCTAAAACTTATCAAGGCCACAAGGACATCAACATCTGGTCTCCGTACGTTTACGGAAACGCCGTGCCGGTGGCGCCGTACAATGCTGTTTCGCTGAGTCAAGATCAATCTGGTGGGATTCTTCCGTTGATGTTCAAGATTGACGGACGCGTGAGATGGAAAGTTGGGACTTTCATATCTGGGAAGTATCATTTGAACGTGAAGTGTTATGCGCTTATTAATTTCGGGGACAAGCAAGCGGGATATGCTGTCGGCAATAGCGCCATTAAGTATCAGCTGTTGCAGAGCTGCAGCGTTAGTGTGTGATGACGACTGTCCAAGAAGAAAGAAGAAGAAGGAGAAGATGATGATAATGATGGTGATAGAACATGGCCTGACGCCGTTAAAAAGTATTATTTATCGCCCTGTTATCCCTTTTTACGCCGTTAGTTTCCATATTTTATTTTTGTTTTAATATATAAAGAGTTGAATTGTACAATTTGCTATAGCATGAAGGGAGAAAATGAAATCAGACAGATATCAAAATTACAATCTGTGCAAGTTGTAGTTAATAAATAAATCATAAATCAAATAAATAATAAAATTAATAATAATTTTTTTTATTATTTTGTTTTTCGTTTTTTACCCTTTTGTATTAGATAATGATTGAGTGTGTGGAAGGAGTTGTTGTGTCATTTTCTTACGATTTTTTAAAGCCAACAGTGACTGACTCCTTGTTTACTTCTTCCCAATTAATTATTAGTTATATTTAGTTGGGTATTATTATTAATAATAATAATAATAATAATAATAATAATAAAAAGACAATTAATAAGACCCAACAAATAGGTAAACAACAAAGCAGTGGACGTAAAAAGTTGCCACAAGGGACGAAAATTGGGCATCTGTCCTTTACGTTGTGGGGTTGCCGGTACCACTTCTAAGACACGTGGCGTATGGTTGGTTCTTCAAGTGTTAGATAATTATTATTAATTAATGTTATAGTACAAATTTTGTATGTTAATTTTGAGGGACCTGTGGGTGGGATTTGTGAGTGTGGAATAATATGTGGTGTGGGTTGGGAGTGGGTTCATATTTCACATGGCGGGTGGGGGTTAAGTGGTGGTCCTTCTGCATACTCTCGCCTACTTAATAATTGCGTGTTGGAAAGGGACTCTCATTTCTCTCTAATTCCATCTACTATTACCTCTTTAAATTCAATGCTTCTTATCTTCCTGTTAATTTAATCAAAGTTTAGCCCCACTTAATCACTTGCTTAATATATAATGTTATTAACAACTATTGGCCCGAGATAGTTTTGCTAAATATTTTAAATAACTTTATTTGATTAAATCCGAGTGCACCCATTGATCTTATTAGGAACGACTAAGTGTTTTATGTTTTATGAATTTTTAAAATGGGTTCTTGAAATATATGTAATTTTTATCGAACTTAATATTTAAAATTAAAAAATAAAATAATAATAATATTATATGTTGTCTGTCCCACTACCATTTAAAAAAGTCTAATCCTAATTAATCATTCGATCTATCATTTGGGTAGTTTATTAGCATGGACTAAGAAATTTTACTAGATTAATAAAAATTTAAATACTCTATTTGTGAATTTTAAATAATAACTCAAATTTACGATCAAATATGTTTGTATGTATCAAATACCTATATATGAATCATCATGATATTTATATAGTTATGCTTTGTGGAAATGAAAAGTGCTTTTTAAGTAAGCACTTTGAAAATGTAAATTTATCATGGCCGGAATGGCGCTGGGTCCGGCCAACAACCCAAGCCGAAAGAAGCTTTGGTGCATGATATTCATGCGCTCTTGGGTCATTATAAATTGTAGCCTGGGTATTGGGCCCTTGGTCCCGGGTTCGGCCCTTGGGTCCCAAGGCACTTAGGCCAAAATTAGGACCTGGGTTCCTGGGCACCTAGGCTGAAATGGCCCTGGGTCACCGAGAACCCATGCCGAAAAGACCTTTGAGTGCGTGATATTTTGACGCGCCTTGTGGTCATTGGAAAATTCGGCCTGGGTATTGGGCCCTTGGTCCCCGGGTTCGGCCTTGGGTTCCCGGGCACTTAGGCAGAAATTTGGACCTTTGATCCTGGGCACCCAGGTCGGAATGGCCCTGGTCGCCAACAACCTAGGCCGAAAAGAACTTTGGATGCGTGATATTCACGCGCTCTGGGGTCATTCTAAAATGTAGCTTGGGTATTGGGCCCTTGGCCCTCGGGTTCGGCCTTGGGTTCCTGGGCACCTAGGCTGAAATGGCCCTGGGTCACCGAGAAACCATGCCGGAAAGACCTTTGGCTGCAGGATATTCACGCACTCTTGTGGTCATTGGCAAATTTGGCCTGGGTATTAAGCCTTTGCTCCTCGGGTTCGGCCTCAGGTCCCCCGGGCACTTAGGCAGAAATTAGGGATTGGGTATCCTGGGCACCTAGGCCGGAATGGCCCTGGGTCGCCGACAACCCAGCCGAAAAGAACTTTGGATGCGTGATATTCACGCGCTCTGGGTTTCGTTAGAAAATGTACCCTGGGTATTGGGCGTTTGGTCCCTGGGTTCGGCATTGGGTCCCAACGCACTTAGGCCAAAATTAGGACCTAGGTTCCCGGGCACCGACGCTAAAATGACACTGGGTCACCGAGAACCCATGTCGAAAAGACCTTTGGGTGCTAGATATTCACGCGCTCTATGCTGATTGGAGAATTCGGCCAGGGTATTGGCACCTTAGTCCCCGGATTCGGCCATGGGTCCCCGGGCACTTAGGCAGAAATTGAGACCTGGGATATCGGGCACCCTGGTCTGGAATGGCCTTGGGTCGCCAACAACCTAGGCCGAAAAGAACTTTGGATGCGTGATATTCACGTGCTCTGGGTCATTATAAAATGTAGCCTGGGTATTGGGCCCTTGGTCCCCGGGTTCGGCCTTGGGTCCCAAGGCACTTAGGCCAAAATTAGGACCTTGGTTCCCGGGCACCTATGCTGAATTAGCCCTGGCTCACCGAAAAACCATGCCGAAAAGATCTTTGGGTGCGTGATATTCACGCGCTCTATGGTCATTGGAAGATTCAGGTTTGGTATTGGGCCCTTGGTCCCCGGCTTAAGCCCTGGGTCGCCGACAACCCAGGCCGAAAAGAACTTTGGATGGGTGATATTCACGCGCTCTGGGTTCGTTAGAAAATGTACCCTGGGTATTGGGCGTTTGGTCCCTGGGTTCGGCATTGGATGCGTGATATTCGCGTGCTCTGGGTCATTATAAAAAGTAGGCTGGCTATTGGGCCCTTGGTCCCCGGGTTCGGCCTTGGGTCCCAAGGCAGTTAGGCGAAAATTAGGGCCTGGGTTCCCGGGCACCGAGGCTGCAATGGCCCTGGGTCATCGAGAACCCATGCCGAAAAGACCTTTGGGTGCGTGATATTCACGCGCTCTGTGGTCATTGGAAAATTTGGCCTGGGTATTAAGCCTTTGCTCCTCGGGTTCGGCCTCGGGTCCTCGGGAACTTAGGCAGAAATTAGGGACTGCTATCTTGGGCACCTAGGCCGGAATGGCCCTGGGTCGCCGGCAATCCTGGCCGAAAAGAACTTTGGATGCGTGATATTCACGCGCTCTGGGGTCGTTATAAAATGTACCCAGGGTATTGGGCGTTTGGTCCCCGGGTTCGGCATTGGGTCCCAAGGCAATTAGGCCAAAATTAGGACTTAGGTTCCCGGGCACCGACGCTAAAATGACACTGGGTCACCGAGAACCTATGTCGAAAAGACCTTTGGGTGCTTGATATTCATGCGCTCTATGCCGTTTGGAGAATTCGGCCTGGGTATTGGGAACCTTAGTCCCCGGATTCGGCCATGGGTCCCCAGGCACTTGGGCAGAAATTGAGACCTGGGATACCGGGCACCCTGGTCGGAAATGGCCTTGGGTCGCCAACAACCTAGGCCGAAAAGAACTTTGGATGCGTGATATTCACGTGCTCTGGGGTCATTCTAAAATGTAGCCTGGGTATTGGTCCCTTGGTCCCCGGGTTCGGCCTTGGGTCCCAAGGCACTTAGGCCAAAATAAGGACCTGGGTTCCCGGGCACCAAGGCTGAAATGGCCCTTGGTCACCGCGAACCCCTGCCGAAAAGACCTTTGGGTGCGTGATATTCACGCGCTCTGTGGTCAATTGAAAATTCGGCCTGGGTATTGGGCCCTTGGTCCTCGGGTTCGGCCTTGGGTCCCCGGGCACTTAGGCAGAAATTAGGACCTGGATCCTGGGCACGCAGGCCGAAATGGCCCAGGGTCGCCGACAACCCAGGCCGAAAAGAACTTTGGATGCGTGATATTCACACTCTCTGGGGTCATTATAAAATGTAGCCTGGGTATTGGGCCTTGGTCCCCGGGTTCGGCCTTGGGTCCCAAGGCACTTAGGCCAAAATTAGGACCTGGGTTCCCGGGCACCTAGGCTGAAATGGCCCTGGGTCACCGAGAACCCATGCCGAAAAGACCTTTGGTTGCGTGATATTCACGCGCTTTGTGGTCATTGGAAAATTCGGCCTGGGTATTGGGCCCTTGGTCCCCGGGTTCGGCCTTGGGTTCCCGGGCACTTAGGCAGAAAATTAGGACTTTGGGATCCTGGGCACCCAGGCCGGAATAGCCCTGGGTCGCCGACAACCCAGGCCGAAAAGAACTTTGGATGCGTGATATTCACGCGCTCTGGGGTCATTATAAAATGTAGCCTGGGTATTGGGCCCTTCGTCCCCGGGTTCGGCCTTGGGTCCCAAGGCACTTAGGCCAAAATTAGGACCTGGGTTCCCGGGCACCTAGGCTGAAATGGCCTGGGTCACCGAGAAACCCATGCCGAAAAGACCTTTGGGTGCGTGATATTCACGCGCTCTGTGGTCATTGGAAAATTCAGCCTGGGTATTGGGCCCTTGGTCCTCGGGTTCGGCCTTGGTCCTCGGGCACTTAGGCAGAAATTAGGAACTGGGTATCCTGGGCACCTAGGCCGAAATGGCCCTGGGTCGCCAACAACCCAGGCCGAAAAGAACTTTGGATGCGTGATATTCACGCGCTCTGGGGTCATTATAAAATGTAGCCTGGGTATTGGGCCCTTGGTCCCCGGGTTCGGCCTTGGGTCCCAAGGCACTTAGGCCAAAATTAGGACCTGGGTTCCCGGGCACCTAGGCTGAAATGGCCCTGGGTCACCGAGAACCCATGCCGAAAAGACCTTTGGGTGCGTGATATTCACGCGCTCTGTGGTCATTGGAAAATTCGGCCTGGGTATTGGGCCCTTGGTCCTCGGGTTCGGCCTTGGGTCCCCGGGCACT
>BNST01001730.1:0-141307 GCA_019650275.1 Xylocarpus granatum | reverse complement strand
GTTTATTGATCTTGGGGATAATCAAGTTTCAGCTGTGTGATAGTCGTATGCTTAATTTGATTCTCCTTTGGTGAGAGCTTTATGTTATATTATATCTGTTAAAACTCGAAATATATTGTTGAAAGTGGAGATGCAGTCTGTTCAAAGTTATATTATTGAGAGTTTAAATCATCATCGCCATCAGCCAAGCAGGCAGATACAATACTAAATCTTGGTCAACGATCCCGCTTGATCTCTGGTTAGCAGCCACAGGGAAAAGTCCCTCTGCTATTTATCATATCAATTAAATTTTAATGGACAAAATTTACAATCGTTCCTAACAAATCAGATTATTATCCTCATCATCTTTTGTTACAAACCTCGAGCTGCAAATTCTGTTCAACTCACTGACTCATGGACGCAATCTAATGACAGGCTCTAGGTACAAACAGTTAAGGGATATTTCTGTGTGGCCTGAGGCTTGCCTCTTGCACGGGTGCGGTAGAAGAGGCCCCCTAAGACACATGTCATGTTGACAATTTAAAGCTCCTCGGCAGTATTAGCCATGTCAGTATGCCAAATGCCGTGGCCATAGATACAACGGCGAGAATGAGGGGATACCTGGCAATCCTTGCATACTTTTCACGAAGAGAGATTGCCATAACGGAACCAAAAAATGACAAATTCAGGGCTAAGACGAAAGCGTGGAAGAGGCCAGGCTTGTGTTTGAAGATGACGGTTGGAACTGGGCTTCCATCCATCTTTTCGAAAGGAAGTTTTACAAGAGCCAGTGTCGTTCCTATAGACATTCCTAAGATTAGTTCTTCTGGCTGGGTTGATTTGTACAATATTGGATACATTATTGAAGCTTACTAGACAGTGGGTTATTTCATCCAGTGTCAACGCCTGGCAACGAAGTAAAGAGCAACGCTAGGATTTATAGAGGTGGGAAGTCATCGAACGGAAACTTCAATGAATTTTCATTAGGATATTATTGTACTCTACAATCACAATTAATATTAGGTCTCTTGTGTGGTTGGTAGTAAAAATAATTAGATATGTACAAGACTTGGATCATTCAATGGGTAACATCAATGGCGTGAAGCCTGAAGCTGTAGAGCTGCTTCCAGGAAGAAACCCGGGGTATTTTTCGAGGGCTGACCCTACCAATTCCTGAACGTTATCCTCAGAAAAAATCATACTTTGTTATCTAACTATGGAATGATATATAAGTAAATTTTTCAATTGAAACTTTGAGCTAAACCTGCTGCATTTCAGAACAAAGTGTAAGTGAGCAAAGAAATGAAGAAGAATTACACACAACAGAGAATCAGCTGATATCCGTATGATCTTTGCCCTTCAATAGGTTAAGACGACAGTTAAGCTTGAAATTAGATCACAAGAATAATATAGTTGGTTGGTAATTTTTCTTTGTTTTTATCATTCCTTTGTAAATTCAAAATTCATGAACATTTATTTTTAGTATGAATCAAATCTAATTTAAAACCTTAGGAAAAGAAAATCATGTTCATAAAACAATTTTACAAAAATGATTTTGTTGGTTTATTCAATTTTCGTGTTAGAATCGAAAATTATTATAATCATTATTATTAATTAAAATTTCAAAGCACATCTCTAATTAAATAAATTAGAGTTGAATCAAGATTCAATTTTTTTTATAAAAATTTTGTTACGAGGTAATTAATTATTCCAATTTAATATAAGTTATATGTGAAAATTGCATAGTACAACAAAGTCCTCCCCTTGGATTCTCCCAAACCATACTCAGGACTGTCAACAACACTAGGAAGCAAATTCAAAACATAATAATAGCAGGGCAATTTATATTTTGTTATGGCAGAGTACATGCCCTCAGGAGATGAACATAACTTGTTAATGAGCTAGCGAGTTCTATTCCAACAGAAAAAGATGATAAACATTATTATAGCGATCGTTACATCACACCATTTTGCAATCTTCACCATGACATTGGTCCGGTTCAAAGCTTGCTAAAGGCGCAGGAGAACTACCGCCGCATATGCACTTGCCATTAGCACAGCCGCTGCGGAACCCGCATATTTTGTCGCAGTCGAAACAATGAATTGGGTCCCTTCTTGCTTCAGGTCCTGACTTTGTCAAGAAATTCAAAAACACAAAGAGCAGATTTTTCAAGGTTATGTAACACAAATAAAATAAAAAATAAATAAATTTATTTTTATAGTATGAAAATAATTAAAAGAAATAAAGTGAGACAGAGATGAAGACTGACCGGATGCAATGACCAAAAGGAACATGAAAACTAACTTCAATGAAGCTTTTTCCATCGTAGTTCAGGGGTGGCCTATGCCGGGTGGAGATGGGGAAAAAAATTATTTTTGGTGGGAAATTCTGGTACTGGCTTTAGGGTCTAACTGCGAGTGATGTGAACAAGGGCCTCTTCGCATATTTATAGCCAATTTGAAGTAAATATGCCTCTCTCATATGCAAGTTTTCTATTGAATTATAATTGCTAAGGGTCCAAACATTTGTTTCAAACTTATTAATCATAAAATACAAGATCTTGAGATTAAGTATATAAGATAGAATATTAAAATGTCACGTAACTTAAAATTTTAAATTTGAAAATAAAGACTTAAATATTATTTATATTTAAATTTAATTTATTAATTATCTAATAAAATATATATATATATATATATTAAAGATGAAATAGGGTCATTGATATAATTTTCAAATAAATTTTTTAAAAAGATCATTTATGAATATAAATTATATAAAATAGAGATTTCGTTAAAAAAATTAATTATTTGACAAACACAAATATTTTTTTAGTAAAAATTTTCAAGATTGTATTGCAAAAAGAAATGAGAAAATATTTGTAAATAAAATAAAAGTATTTTAGACGTTTTTATCTTTTCAAAAATTTTAATCCAAAAAAATTTTAAATTTAAATTATTTCGAATAAAAACAAAATAATTTTAGCAATCATTCATAAGCTTTCGATACAACAATAATTAAAAATTTTAAGATTAAAAAATTCTTTTACTTTGATCAATAACTAATATTACCTTTTTAAAGTGGGAACTTGGAAGCTAAAATGTAGTGGAGTCAGACTAATGATTCCAATGAAAACCTGCCTTTCCACACATGGTGGGAATGCCAACTTAACCTACGGAGAATCTTATTAGCAACTGCTTTTTAACACTGATTTGAAAATTACATCTCTTGCACAGGAAGATCACAATCGCCTTGTTTTCTCTATTCTCCTAGTCTTCTTTTTCTTTTAATTATTTTTTTATTATTGGTGTTTCCAAGATTTTCTTTAGGGTGTGCGATACCTCCAATAGTGATGATAATTACACCCATCCACTGCCTACTAAAACCCTTTATTTATTTTTCTCTCAAATGTAATTAATTCATTGGAATTGTAAAAATTATACTACTTTATAAATGAAATCACATTATATCATAATTACCCTTTTGTTTTCACTTTGCATTACTATATATTTTCCTCAATGTTTTGATCATTTATGTATCGAAATCTAACAAAATTAAACCCAGTAAAATAGATATGTGTGCAAGAATGATTCGAATCTCTCTTTCACTAACTTTAAAAGATTTAATTTGCATTTGATAAGAGAGAGTGAGAGAGAGGACAGTGTGTGTGCGTTTGAAATGGTGATATTTGAGTGAAACTTGGTGCGAGCGATGCTGCTTCTACCTTTTTTTCTTTTCTAATATGTTGTAGTTGTACCTAGCTATCAGCTGGAATGTAAGTGGAGATCTTCGTGATGAAACTATGGTTTATATAAATTAACGTAACAATTTGTATATTGTTTTAAAATTTTTACTAATGAAATTACCTAATATCCATTCATGCACTTTGATTTAAATCTTTAATAGTAACTGGTAATTTTAGTCTTAAAAGAGACCAAAGTGAGATTAAAGCTTACTTATTGCATTACATATTGTTTTACTTCTCCAAAATAACTAGACATCAGAAGCTATTGCAAGTTTTCCCAGCAGTTAAAAGAGGGTTCCTGTTAGCTTTCTTGGGATGTTTAAACATTGATTCATGAATGTATGCCCTTTGCAAGGGGCCTCACAAACTGCCATATTTTCATTCAAATCAGACGCCAATTTTGGGTCTTTGTCATATGATACAGCACAGTGATTGAATGCCAGTTAGAAAAATAAGACTTCACCAGTAGTCTTTATCAGTCAGTCATAACAAAGAAAATAAACAGCTATGCAGAGAAACGGTGGCTCGCTAAATTAATTACAGAAATTGTTCTTTACATTTTTATCCGATTTCTTGTCATGACATATACCAATTATTGAGAATTTTTAACCTATTCATTTAATTCCAATTATTTATTTTCTTTCAAAACAATTTAGGTTCAAAACAGTCACCCCAACCACTACTGCTGACAGAAGAGATTGTGTTAAGGCGGCTGCTGCTCGCCACCCGGGCATCAAGGAAGATGCAGCCTCAGCTCTGCCTCAGAAGCGTATGGACATCCCCATTTCCAGGACTACCAACTGTGCCAAGTGAGTTAGATACATATATTTAAAGTTTTCGAATTTGAGTTTTAACATTGATTGTTTGCCTTGACGGTCCTGGCTAATTAACTCAACTTTGTTTCTTCTTGACTCTCCAGGGTAAGCTAAAATGGATGTGACCGGCTGCGGGAAATAAACCTTCGGGCGAAGGAGCTTTTGGGTGTTTCCATTTTCTCGATCATATATTTTGCAGGGTGATGATGCTGTTTTAAATAAGTTATGGTTGTGAAAATTCTTGTGAGCATGCATGCTGGCTTAGTCTATACCCAAAGTAGTGAAAAAGTTGATAAAACATATCCTTGTCTCTAGTAAGCAATTAACGTTCTGAATCATGCACCATGAGTGGCTCTAGCCACCAATCTCCTACAATCAAATTTCAAGATTTTCTCTGCTTTTTTTTGTGAATTTCAAATTAAGTTTAATATAGAATTTAGAATTTCTGGTATATTTAGAGATTTTGTTAGAATAAAAATATATGAGTTATCCTAAAAAGAAATGAATATTTCTTTACTTAGTCGGTAGAATTAGAAAGAGAATTTCTTGAGAATTTTTATTCTTTCAAGTAAAAGAATGATAAATAATTTTTTCTTTAGAGAAATCACAAAATTTCTTCTAAAATTATTAAAATTTTAATTTTATCTACTATATATTTTATATATTTTTATTTTAATTAATTTTCATGTAATTATTTTTTATTAACTAATTCTTTTAAAAATCATTAACTTAATATTATTTTAAATTATTTTATCTTATTTACAAATTAATTTATCAACATTTTATTTTTGTTATAAAAACTCAATATCTTCTTATAAAATTATAATATCATATTTTTTTATCATAATTTTAATTATAATTTTTTTAATATGTATATTTATAAAATATATTCGTTAAATATTTATTATAATAATTACTAATAAAATACAATTATAGTTAAAATTAAATGCAAGAAATAGTTGAACATTTCTTCAATCTATTATTAAATTCAAAAATAAAATATATTTTTATCTAAATAAAAAATAATGAATTCCTATTGATGATTCCATTGTGTAACCAAACAAAGAAAAATTTATTCTTTCCCTTTCTTCTCATTCTCTTTTCTTATTTCTTTCAATTCTTAAAAGCAAATACACCCTTCCTTAGTTCTTTAATTTTTTTTTCTTCTTCTACTAAATTATTTAAGATAAAAATTGTTACTTGATTGAAATAATACACCTAACATTCTTTAAAAAGTTTGTAAATAGAATTTTTCCTACAACAATTTTAAAAAAAAAGTTTAATTATATTTATCCGTAGAATAAGATGAAATGTGATAAGATGTACGTTATAAAAATAGTAATAATAGTATAAATTAATAATAAATAGCTAAGATTATAAGTTAATAAAATTTATAAATTAATTTTATATTTTATAATATAAATTAAAAAATAAAATACAATTTAAATCATTTATTATTAATTATGACATATATCAATATCTTTTCAAGCCAAGAATATCAAATGACCTTTAAAAAGCCAGTAACAGATAAGTATACAAGATAAAAGGTTCAAATTTTACTTTAACTAATATTTTTATTTTTAATAACTAAAAAATACAAAATATTAAAAAAAATAATTTTTTTTACCTCATTTTAATCATTGATGGGATGAGATACATTTTTTTTTCCCAATGTTATAAGAGGGAAAAAGTCCAAGGTTTCACAGAGAAGATAGCATTCTCCACAAAAATTGAAAAATTGAGCAATATTCTATTTGTCTTGTTATGGTTTGCATTGTTTAACACAACTGAATGAGATTAGATGTAAAAGCTATCAGATTTAAAATGGGTTCATGAAGACAGTAAAGAGCATGCTTATGGCAATAAATGCAGTAATTGCAAACTTGTATATGTTATAAGAAATAGAGGCATTGGTTGCAGTAACAAATTTCAGAAATGAATCAACTACAATGTGGTATAAAATGCTCGAACATATGGCAGAATAAGGTTTGAAGATTCTCTCATAATAAAAATTATTTCTTGGTCTCAAAATGGTGTCTCTTATCATTTTGTGAATAATATATTATTAGTAAGTAGCACAGCTTAAAGTTCAGCACATTTAATTTTAGAAGAAAAAGTATTCTAGAGTTAATTTATTTAGAAGTTTAACAATCACTGGGTATGTCTCTAGGAGGTACAAAATACTTTCATTGATAACTATTTTAAGAGATATTGGGTATATCCAATCAAGAGAAAGGCAAATGTATTTAAAATATTCAAAGTTTTCAAAACACGCGTGGAACTAAAATCTAGAAAAAAGGTCAACAAGTATCCCAAGACTGATAATGGAGTATAATTCACTAACCATGTGTCTGATGCATTTTGTCAACAAGAAGGCATTAAAAAACAGTTCATTATAGCATACACTCCCTACCAGATTGAAGTGGCAAAGTGAATGAACAACACTTTGTTGGAAAGGACCGAGGATCATGTTAAAAGCTACAAAATTATTTAAGTCATTTAGTCTATCGCTAATAACAATAGTTGAGTTAAAGACATTGATGGAGATATGGATTGGCAAGCCAACTAACTATAATAACCTTCATACACTTGGAAGTCTTATATATTTAGTGCACAATTTCCAAAAAAGATTAAAATTGGATCAAAAATCTAAGAAACGCATATTCTTGGAATATGTTGATAGAATTAAAGAGTATCGCTTGTAAAACTCTACTGCCCATAACCTAATTATCAATAGGGTTGTCATATTTAAAAAAGATAAGTTGTAAAAGCAAAGCACTAATAACATTGAAGAGGAAAAACCAAAGACTGTTACAATTTAGGTGGAAGAAAAATTAAAACTTGAAGATTCTTCTGAAGTAATACAAGAGCAGAAAGAATAATTAGTTGAGTCTACAGTTCCAAAAATTCAACAATCAACTCAATAGAAAGAATATTATGTTGGCAATTAGAATACATTATGGAATATGATGTTGCATACTACCTTCTACTATAGAATTAATACTCCCTTCTAATAGAGAATTAAGAGTCATTCACTTTTCATGAAGTGATAAGTAACTTGGATGCACTTTGTAGATAACAGCAATATAGGAGGAAATCAAAACTTTTCATAAGAACAAGATTTGAGATCTTGCGCCACTTGCACAAAGAAAGCTATTAGAAATAAATAAGTCCATATGATCAACCAAAATAGCGATATTGTGCAAGAATGGTGGTCAAAGGGTATGTTTTGAAAGAAAACATTGATTTTAATGAGATATTTTCACCTGTTGTACAACTTATTACAATTAAAGTAATCTTAGCTATATGTGTCATATTTAACCTATATCTAGACCCATTGGATGCGAAAACTGTATTTCATCATAGAAAACTTAATGAAGAAATTTACATGCTTCAACTAGAGGGTTTTACACAAAAATAAAAAAAGAAAAAAATTGACAACCAAAACTTAGTTTGCAAATTGACCAAATCTTTATTTGGTCTCAAGCAATTACCAAAGGTATTGGTATAAGAGAGATTTGATCCTTTCATCATTAGCCTTGGATACAATAGACTAAATTAAACTATTTTATTTATTTCAAGAGGCCTAGTGATAATGATTTCATCAGTCTACTATTATATGTTGATAATATGTTAGAAGCAGACATTAACAAAGATTAAGTTGAAGAATTAAAGGCACAATTAGTAAGGAGATTACTATTAAGATTTGAGACCAGCAAATAAGATTCTAGGAATGCAAATTCACCAAGGCAAAAAAGATAACAACATTCAGCTTTCTCAGAACATTTATTTAAACAAAAATCTTAAGACATTTCAATATGCAAGATTGTAAACTTATTTTTACCTCTTTTCTTATGAATTATTAATTATCCTCAATAATGTGTCCTAGCAATGAAGCAGAGAGAATGAAAATGTCTCGATTACCATATCCGTCAACAGTAAGAAGTTTAATATTCACCATGATATACATAAGACTAGACATTATACAAATAAAAAAAAATTAGTTGATTTACAATGAATTTTGGTAAAAGGCCTTGAAATGATGTAAAAATGATCATAAGATATGTCAAGGAAACCTTAAATACTACATTATATTATAGAGAATTAGATTTTATTGTTAGAGGCTATATAGCCTTGGATTATACAAGTGATCTTCATTTTAATAAAAGAAAATCCACTACTAATTATGTGTTTATACTTATAAAAGAAATTTGAAAATTATAAACAATGGTAGCATATTCTACAACAGAAGCAGAATACATGGCAGTTAAACAAGCATGCATGAAAGTAATTTGAAGTAGAAAGCTTATAGAGGTACTTAGGCATAAATAAGAAAAGATTATTAAGTTTTGTAGTAGTTAGAATACCTTACATATTGCAAGAAATCCAACTTTTCATTTCAGGACAAAACATACAAGTGTTCAATATCATTTTGTACAAAAGGTAATGGAGAATAAAGTGTAAACATGCAAAAAATACACACTGGAGATAACTTGGTAGATGTCTAAGCCAGTTAATACTAATAATTTTAAATGGTGTTGATACTCTTGTGGCCTAGCAAAAATGTAAATAGTATTGAATAGCAAGAGAGAGAGAATGATATAATGATGTGATTAATTCTCAATCAAGTCTCTAAAAGAATGAATGTTGATTTTAATTAGAGAATTGAGCAGGCTGCAATATTGCATAGAGCAATGGAAATTAAAGAATTCCATTGGCTAAAGTTATACATTCCATTCAATCTTAGTTTAATTCTTTTCAATTCCTCTTCATCCAATAATTTCTCAATTTCTCTCAAAGCATTATCAAAATTTTATTTGAATGTATTCTCTAAAATATTTGAAAGAATTGTGTTAAGTGAAAAAGTTGTAACCCACATCTTTATAGTGAATTCTTCTACATTATGCGTGATTTTTACTCTAATTAATTTAATAATTTTTCATATAAAATTCTGTATTATTTATTTTTATCTTCTATTATTATTGTTATTATATGATAAGTACTACCACTTAAATATAATAAAAGACTTAAATATAATAAAAGATTAACCTTTTATTTTATTACTATAAGTATATGATAAATACTACCACCTAAATATTGTGGAAGGCCAAACTTTCTATTTACATTATATTTTTGTTGTTGTATTTGTATGATTGGCAATATAACCTAATTATGAAAGGTTAAGCATCTTATATATATAACAATTATTTTTAAATTTCATTTATAATTTTAGTTAAAAGTTCCAAGATCCTGACAAGGATGACCAAAAAAACTAACTTAAGAGAAGCACTCTTTATACTTGTTTAGTTGATTAGTAGCTTAAGCTTGGAACTTTGATGCTGATGCTTTTCTATCTAATTTGTGATGTGAAACATTAAACTTAACTACGATGTGAAACATTAAACTTGACTAAGTAGTACATGTAAGGAAGGAGAAATTGCTTATAAAAAGTCTTATGATGTCCTTGGACAACAATGGAGAATTTTCTATACAATATTTGTAAAGAAGACAAGGCCTATGTGATCATCAATGTGTGACAAGACTAAATTAATGTGATATTTATTTATTTGACATAGTTCAAGAGAGCCAACAGGTCCAAACTCTTTCTTCATTGCTTTCTTCTTGGCACAAGGGATTTTAAGCCCTTAGCCCTAAAAACCTCATACTAGTTAGGAATGTAAGAGTATTTATAAGTACTCATAGCTCAATCCCAAGTGATGGATGTGAGATATTAGAATCTACTCCCTGAGGTCTTGTGTCATCATTGAATAGCACAACAAACCCAATCCTTAACCCCTTGCCACTTTATTTTTGGCACCAACAACTTTAAGTCCCTTGTTCAAAAAGTTGCCTACTAATTATAAAGTTAAGCAGAGCATAACATTTACTACATATATTCTAAACTTTTTTAAAGAAAAAAAATTGAAGAACAAAACATAAGATTCTAAAAACAAATTAAAAGAATTGTGAGATGAAAATTATGATTCAGTAAGAACTAAAACTAAGAAGATTGAGCACAGTATTATATGAGAAGGGGATAGAGACTAACAAGATCCGGTGAACAACATCAGGATGATCGAAAATGCTCTTTTAGAAGAAGATTTATCTATATTCAAAAAAGTGATGATGGCCTTAGGGCTTGACTCTCGTTATAAAGTTTGAGTGTCTTGTAGCCTGTGGTAGTTGAAACCTTATATAAAGGTAGAATTCTAGGACCTCCTTGAGATGAAATTAAATTTATTGGGTTTTATCTAAGTGTCATATTATCTAATTTTAGGGAGGTGTCCTGTCCCAATGACATCTTAGAATTCATTCCAAGTATAGCATCATTGCCAACATTGCCAAAAATTTAGAATCAACTATGGGAAAATAAAAATAAATAATAAGGGTCATGAATGCTTCATAAATTTACAGTTTCTACAGATATTTTTACCATGAATAGAAGCAGGGTGGTGTTATTTCAATTGATTGAGTACATTAATTAAACATGTGGGAATTAGTTGGTTGAATTAATAAAATTGTTTTGGAGTGGTACAAAACTAAATAAATAACTACCTGCAGCCTCTACTAGGCCTTCGGCCTACCAACTAAAAGTCAACCAATACCTTCTACAAATTGGATGAAACAATCTTGGCATCAAATATATGATTACCCTCTGTTTCAGAAACCACACAGTTTCTGTGATTAATAGCCATAGTCTACTAATCCTTGTGAAAATCAAATTTAATTTGGTGGCCATGTTATTAACCCAATTCAAACTGATAGTCATTTTAGTCCTTGATGAAATTTTTTCCATTTACAATCAGCAGACTCTACTAAAGGGATAGCATCATAAATTTCCACACACAATGCATTATCCAATGATGTCTAAGCACTAATGGCATGTATGGAAGTAAATTGTGATTAATTTATACATTTTTAACTTCTCCAATCAACTTTCATTCTCTTCCAGGAACAAAAATGCATACACAGAAAGCATAACTGAATGTCCAAAAATACATTCAATGATCACAATTAATTCTCAAGGCAAGTTCTTATTTTGAGATATCAATCCAACACCAAGGTATTCCCTTTAAAGACAGATGACTTATAGAGATAGATGCAAATAATGTTAAGACCATCAACTTAAAAGTCTCAAAATTCATCAGTTCAAAGCAAATTACACATCAGCACCATCAAGCTATAAAAAGACAAACAAATCAAGGACGTTGCCTGTAAGGTTCAGTCTCCAAAATTTTTCTCACTAAGCAATTACTTGCCCAAAGAAATTATGCATTGGCACGCACATAATGCTCAAAACAGTCAAACTCTTGAGCAGGAGTGAGAGCACATACAACACATGCATAGCTTCTACATTTGCATTGCTCATAATGGAAATGAAATTTTAGTAATACAAGCAGCATGTTTTCTTCCCAGTTCTAACTGTAACAGCCATTTCAAAGTGGCACGTCAAGCAAAGACGAACACAGAAAGAAATGTTAATATCGCACCATGCTCGTATAGCCTGTAAAATAGGTACATAACAGACTATGAATTATGGTGTACACCCTTTTTCAAATTTCCCAAAATTTGAATCTGGGTAAAGGGGCAATCTCATCTTTCAAACAATCAGAAAGAAAACACTCAAAATTTGAATCTGGGTAAAGGATCAATCATAATTTCAGGAACAAAGCAAATCAGAGAACTTTGAAGACCTGTGTTATATGAAATCATTCCACATAATGATTCAGATAAATTGTTCTTCATCATCTTTGCTTTTCCTTCAATTAACCCAAAATAAATAATAAAAAAAAACAATCCTTTCTGGCACAACAGACTAAGCGCGACAATAAGAAAGTTTTGTCAATCACACATAATTAAATTTGATGCCACTGTGAATTTAGCACCTTAAAATACCCTTATCTCGATTTTTCCCTGCAACCAGTCAACTTCAAGAAGCAAGGGGCTATTTGGTGCATACAATATCATTTCACAAATACATTACCTGAACCTGTAAAAAATGGTTAATAGAATCCATGAAAGGTGCGCATTTCACTGGATCGGCTGCTTGCATAATTTGGTCTGAAATGAATTTAAAGGGTTTTCAAGGTTAGGGCTCTCACTTAGAGGAATACAGTGAACGACGCCGTTTATCTGTTTTGAGAGGAAAAAAAATTAAAAAATTATTTATGTAAATATTTAATTTAATTTATTCTTATTAAATTAGTTAATTTCACAATTTTTAAATAATTTTACTTTCCTACAATCATTTATACACAATTTTAAGTCTCGGCTACGCCACTCAATTTCAAATATATCTGTCAACTCCTAATCATGTTATGTATAATTTATTATTTTATTATTTATTATAAATAAATAAATATAATAATAGATTAAAAAAAATTCAAATAAACAAAAATTTGAAACAACACATCCATCACCAACCTACAATATTTTTTATTATATAAAATAATATTTATTTATTTTTAATATTATTTTAAATATAAATGATCATTTCAAATAAAATTAAGAATAAAATAAAATTGTTATTTTGAAAATTTTTTCCAAAAGTAAAGACAAATTATTAATAAGCCCCCAAAACTTTGATGTAATTTTAATAAGATTCATTAGTTTATTTATTAATATTAAGCAGGACTTTTCTGGTAAGACTAACAAAGTTTTTAATTATTAATAATTAATAATTTAAAAAAAATTAAAGATTTCAACAAGAAACTGAGAATTGGAATCTGTAAGAAATTATATTTGGACAAATTCTCGTCCTTGGCCCAGTTCATCAATCATGTCTGTATTCAACCACAAATCTGGAATCAAGTAACCCTTCACAAATCGTCTCAGGGCAAAATAAGAATTAAATACAGCAAAAGATTGGTTTACAATATTCACATTTCACAAACAAATTCTGTGGAGAATACACCTATTAATATCATTACAATTATATACAAACTATGAAGCACAGTGGAAGCAACCCAATCAATCAAACCAATACGATAAAAACAAAACAAAAAAAAACTCTGAATGAAAATGCCATTGCAAAGGTCAGTCAAGGTCAGCCATCAAATATCATCAAAGAGGATTGGTTTATTGTTCAATAAATACATGGCTGACCCTGAAACAATTGCCACAAAAATTGCCATAAACACACGATTTCGATTAGGATGCCTGGCATTTTCCATTGTTATTGTCTCAGAGTTTGAGACCATACCAGTATTATAGCTTTCTGTAATAGAAGGCCCTGGTTCAGCCTCACATGCAGTTGTGTATTCAGGACATTCATCCTCCTGATTCAAGTGGGGCAAGAGATGGTTTAGAAAAGAATACAAAATTATAACCACCATTGAGGAAATGGTAAAATAGACTTGTCAATTTGTAATTTATAGGAATTCTCTGATCTTAGAACAACTTAGGCTAACATCAAAACCTAATTCTCCAAATCACAGCAACTGAAAGAAATTTATTGTACCTATATGCTGGTCACCAGTTCCCAGTTTATTTGTATTCAATACACCAATCACAAATCAGTCTGATCTAATTTTGGTATACACAAGAAATTTTGCTGAAAAAAGTTAAATGCTAGATAATATCTTGATAATATTTTGCCAGAAAGTGGAGGAGATGGAAATCAAGTAGCAAAAGTGGGCTATACAAAAAAAATAGAAACAACTGTAGTTTTCTGATTCATTGGTTTTACTTGATCAACATGGATTGTTATGAATGTTCAATGGCATTTCATTCTCACAGTGGCTATTTACTTGCACATGGTAAGAAATATTAGAAGCAGACAGAAAATAACAAACTGCATGTCTGAAAACACCCACCCACCCCCCAAAAAAATGTAGGCATAATGGGAATACGAATTATAAGTTTTAGCCCACAATAATGAGGCAAAAATGAGAAAAGAGATTGTAAAATCTGCTTTAACATTGCAGGTTGGTCCATCCTATAATATCATGCTTCAATCAAGCAGTATTAACTTTAATTTTAAGCCCTGGGATTAAACAGTGCAGGTCTCATGCATCCTTAGCAAGTAAAAGTTAGTGATAAATCTTTTTTATTGTTTGAATGGGTAAATTGTGAAAAATAGTTACACATTGTAGTCATTTTTCATTCATCCATTCCTCACAAGCGAAGGTCAATGCAGTTTGTTCAACGTTTGAAAGTGCATAATCTAGATACAGTTGATCCCAAGCTACTTAGTTCATACACCCAATGGTATGGTTTTTTGTCATTGATTTTGTAGAAGAAATAAACCCGTTATGTTAGTTGACACATGAACAAAATTATCACCAGGCCGTTAATTAGTTAGAAGACTTTAACTCCGGAGGCAGTTTAACAATTTGGTAATGCAAGTAAAAATGACCTAAAAGGCTGTTTTAAGTTTATTCTTGGCATCTATAAAAAAATAAAGGCTACTGCTAAAGTAACAGATATATTTCTTAGCAAAAATTGGGATCCCAGTAGCAGTAACAATGTAAAATGGAGATAAGTTTCACATAAAAGTCAATCATATAAAATAAAAAACTATCAATTCATACATTTCAACACATTATGCTTATGCAAGTCAAACTGAAAAAGATAAACGTATGAAGACACGATGATCATCAATATCCCAACTCTTTCTTAATATAATCAAGATATGCAAGTCCCATAATTATAAAGAAGAACAATATTCAAAGGAATACCTGCCTGGATGCTCTTGGTTAGGGAAACTACATCCTCAGAAGCTTTCATATTAGCACCAATCAAATCCTTATCAGAAATTGGCAACTCTTTCACATCAGCATCTCCATTGTTGTTCATGGTTGCAGATGATTTTTTTTCAGTATAATGTAATTTCTCCACCAAGAACTTATTCTCATTTGTCAAAGAGGATAGCTGCACATAATATACCAAAGTTTAAACTGTTGGGATGAATGTTTCAGTTCTGTAAGAATCTTACAATTGGTCAAGCATAAATCTATCTATTCCTTTAATTACAAGAAGAGAAGGAAACTAAGATAGGCACAGTTATCTCATGGAAATATTGCAATTCAATATTGTTATACACATAAGGCAAAGCCTAGAATCCACAGTTCACATTGGGCCTGTCAGAGGAAAATGCCAGTCACTCCTTAAATAGGCTACGGTGCTAAGTTGTCATGGGAACTCTAACCACCAGTGGCAATGACGGTAGCCAATTCATTACCCACTATACAGGTATACAAAATTATGAATGAAACAATAACACAATTCACTTTCCTTGAGATATCCATATGACTACTCAATTATTGCATGCATTTTTTGAGCAGATGGGAGGACAAAACAAATACTCACTACAGTTTAAGTTAGAATGAAGGAATTAAAGATGCAAGAAAGTTAATACCTGCTTCTGAATGAACTCTCTCTGAGTGGCTATTTGCATAACCATCTCCATCACAAGCTTGGTCTTATGATTAATTTCTCTTGCACTAGCAACTTTTTCATTGTTAACTTGATCCAAAGATGACTCCAAGATTTTTATTTTCTCTCTCATAAAACTTAGTTCTTTCTTTAGTTCAAAATTATCTTCAGATAGCAAAATACATTGTTCTTCTGTGGCTTCAGTTTTACTTTCAGCTTTTGAAACTTTTGATTTCAAATCTTCAATTAAAGTTTCCATGTCCCAAATTGCGGAATATAACATGTTTTGCTGCTCTTGACCGGCTTCAGAGGATGCTTTTGCATGCTGTAGCTGGATCTCTACCTCCCTCAACTGATTCTCAAGTATGCCTACCTTCTTCGCGGTATTATCATTATTACTTCTAAGAAAATTTAGCTCTTCACTAAGCTCCAAATTCGTATCCATCAAATGTGCAGCCTTGGCCTCCGCACTTTCAGTCCTGCTTTCTGCTTCATAATTGCTTTCTTTCAGTGACTCAACAAAGTTTTCCATTTCATTAAGTTGTTCTTGACTAGCTTCATGGGAAGCATTAAGATTCTGCAGCTGGGTTTCAGCTTCTTTCAGCTGTACCTCAAGTGATACTGCTTTTTCTTTCAAAGTTAACACTTCAGAATTTTTGGAGCTCTCGAGTTTCTGCAACATTATATCGTTGGCTTTCAGCTGTTCAATGCAATCTTCAAGTTTGGATTTTAACTGAGCTTCTCGCTGTAGAGAACCATTCAAATTAAATTGAACAATGTGGAATCTGCCTAACAGTTCCTTTGAAATCCCCATGAGAACCTCTGTAGCATTTTCTGCCTCCAGAAATCTTCCCCAAATCACTTCGGCCGCTTCTTCCATGCGAAAAGCAACCTGTTCTGTATGGTGTAGCGTCAATTTCAGCTGGTCCTCATTTTGTTCCAACTCTAATATTTTCTTCTCCAAATCTAGCTCTCTTGCCAGAGACTTCTCCAGCATCCTTAAAATATGTCTTTTCTGGCCAGCTGTCTGCATTTCTGATATCCCATTAACATTTGCCAGCTGACCATTTGCTGATGACTCCAGGGCATCATCATTGTCACCTGTTAGAAAGCATATAACAGAAACGTGAATGATCACAGAGTAAAATAACCTTAAATGTCATCTATCTTTCATTATTTGTACCAGGGCAACATGTTGATATTAAGTGAAACCTTATAACTTACAATTATCATGTTTAAAAGATGAGATGACCCTCTGCAATTTGGCTGACTGCATCTTCAAATCCAAATCATGCTCTTGAGACTGCTTCAATGATTCTTCGCAATCATGTAATTTCTCTTCCAATATGGTGAATACCTCTCTCAAATGTCTGCATGAAGATATTTTATTGTGGACATCAACAATCTCCACTTGGAGATTGTCCAACAAATTTTCCACCTCTCTTAACTCGGAATCTAAAATACCAGACAAAAGATCAAATACCAATGCCTTCTCAATGGAGGCTTTTGAGATATAGCTATGCTCCATGACCATTGTTTCAACATCGTCCTCCCTAGCCAAGAGATGCATCAACAGTACGTGCAAGTTCACCAATTTCTCAGAAGAATAAGCCAAGTCCAAGTCTACCCTAGTTAAAACTTTCTGGGTACCCTCCATTTCATGCATGTCGTTTCCACTTGCATGCAAATAACCTTTGTTTGGATCCACATTCATATTGTCAGCAGCTTGGTTATTCATACTAATTGCTCAATTCTTTGGTTAAGCAACCTGGGAAAGGACCAAAATATTTTTTTTTAAAAAAGCATTGACATTTTCATAATATAGTTCTTACAACTTATACGCAAGAAAGGAATTGATGAAACTGATAGAAATAGGCACGTATAAAGAATAAAATAAAAACACAGGATGTTCATTTGCTGCATTGTCCAGTTTGCAGTTCATGAGATATTGCAGGTGGATCGTCACAAATTTAAAAAAATATAATCTGTCATCAATCCATATCCAAAAGAAACTTGAAATTCACACTTTAATTTACAATCAGCAAGCATTGTTCTGCCCTCATTACGTAGAGAAGAAAATTCACTTCCAAACTAGGGAGTAAGAAATTCATGTTACACATCCATCATTAACCATTTAACTAACAAGAACAGCATGACAAAGTTAGAATCGCCCTTCAGCAAAAAAATTGTACATTAGATTCTTCAACAATTGCATTAGGTTATTCTAAAACCTGACTAATAGTGAAGGATGCATAAGCAAACAAGAATGAAAAACACACACACATGCAGAGTGACTAATAAACATACATATGGAATTATGCTAGAGTATATTGTGGAAATCCTCTCTTAAGGTTGTCAAACTATGGACGATGAGCATTCAAATCAGTATATAACCTCTACAGGACTTTGAATACAGAAGTCAAAGTAGTTCATCCGTCATACTACTTCTTGTTTACATCACACAAGTAATCGATTCACATTTAGTCCACCAAATTAGCCAGGAACTTAATTTCTCTACACTTCACTGGAAAATATTTAATCAGCTACTTCTTCACTGCCATTGGATCACAAACCAACCACCATTAATGTACCTTATTCATGTGTTTACGACAAATGGCATGTACTACAAATCTACAAATCCAAAACATTAAAAAGGGGTAATCATAAACTTACTTCACAAAAAGTAAAGTGACATGGCTAACCAAAACATCTCTCAAATTAGAAAGAGTTGTGTCACTGATAATACAAGTCAAAGAATGAGAATAATGTTGACAACCCAGTCACCCATATAAATTATCTCAAAGAAATTCCAACAGAATTGTCTGATCTGATTTCTCTAAATAGCTCACAAAAACTGGCAACAACGGTAACATAAATTAACAAATACAAAGAAAACCCAGATGCAGTCCATCAAGGAGAACAGTTTACAGTGAATCAAAACATGAATCATGAAAGAAAAAATAAACAGAGGGGTACAAAGACGGGTACCTTGTGCAAAATTCTGTGATGGGTATTGCTCAGATTAAACAGAGATAATTGGAAAGCTCATTAACGACCTCTTATTTCATAATACCGTTGAGTTCTCCCGTGATCTGTTGACTGTATGGTTCTAAAATGAGAGTTGTTGGTCAAAGAAAGGACAAGCGGTGATGGGTGTACTGAGAACGTCATGTTCGGCGCACGTGTAACCAAGACAATAACACATATATGAAGTATTGAGCTAGAGACCAAAACTACATGGAGTAACAGAAGCCATGGCAAAAATATGATCACAAATTGCAAGCACAATACTTACGGTTCCACAAAGACAAAAGCCAGTGGACAACGACACAATTGACTTTCGAATTCTTGTGTCCCTGAGAAATACTGAGACCAGTCAATAAATAAGTATACTGAATGTATGTAATGCTTAAGATGTTATTATGTTATGAGAATGGTTTATAATTAAATTTCTGATAATTACATCAAGAGGAGCATCGGATATGCCACGCTACCATGTAGAATTTGATACACGTAATGACGAAGTTGACCATTTCGTTAAAGATATAATCACCTTTGGAAGTTGTATTTTGGTTTTGGGCTTCAAACGGACTGGATCAAATTGCCAATTTAATTTTTGTGGCCTCCTACAAGCCATCGGTTGCCATTGGTAGCTCCGTCCAATTCATGGTTTTTTAAGCTCTATCATCCTGCTGTAAATTTGGGCTTTTCTTTTACATTCCGGCCCAAATATATACAGAAATTACATCGTATTGTGCTTATTGCTGGAGACACAGCCATCAGTGTCTAATTCTCTCCTGATTTTTATTTTTAGCTGAGCTAATGCAGATTTGTGATTGCTTTCGCCGCACAAGTTTCCTGGGATTAGGGTTTTCCTCCTGATTTTTGCTTTTACCTGAGCTAATACACATTTGAGACAATAATGCGTACATGTCAAAAGATCCATAAAAGATGAGATGAGTTTGGATCAAGAGAGTATCTTACTTCTGTTTCATGTTACTAAAGGTTGTAGGGTATGATAGCAGTTCTTTTATTGTGAACAGGGTAGACGTGCCCTGAGATTTAAGGTTATAAAATAAAAGGATCTTAGTGAACAGAGGATTAGCTGTGAGTTAGGACATCTTTGCTATGCCCTGGTCATTGCAATATTTATGCATCTGAAACTAGATGAACAGTATCCTGGGAAGTAAATGCTTTAATTTCTCTCCTAATTTTTTTGATATATGACATTATCACCATGGTCATCTCTTACGAAACCTTAATTCTTCTGTAAGGGTACACCAAAGTTGCTAATTGTATCTTGTTCACTGTACGAGTGGATTGGGCCAGCTAGTTCATTCCTTGCTTACAGTTTTCTTGTCTCTGAATTTGAGATTGTTAAAGCCATGTTTAAGCTGAATTAACTTGCACTGATTGAGAAATGTTTTTAAGTGTTTTGGCTCATTTAAATGGTTATTGCTGATATTGGCTTTACTCGCAGATGCACTGATTGAGATCCAAGAACAAGTTTTAGATGATGATGATGATGAGGTACTATTCTTCTTGGCTTCCTTTGATCTTCGGATTAGCCAAATGGAATTTATAATTTTAATCAATTTGTATTTGCAGGATAGTGACTGGGAGGAAGTTCAGGAAGGAGATGTTGAATCTGACAAGGATTTGATGTATTCCACTGGTGTTGCATCATTGGGCAGACCTTCATATGAACACCTTGTAGCCATGGCTAAAGTATATAATGAGGTTGGATTAAGAACATTCTCTTTTCTTTTTTCTGGAAGTTTTGTGTTACACTTTTTTCTATGGTGTTGCCAATAAAATCTTATCGAATGCGTATTTGAAGAATCAGGAGGATGAATACGAAGATGATATACTGTGTGTCAGTGATCCTCTTAACGAGGTGGCTTCTTGACCTTAGGCTTCATGTTGAGATGCTTTTGTTATATTTTAACTCCTTGCAATTCACCTACAGATCAATTTGGCAAAATATCTCAGTGACTTCTTTATGAAATTCTCGCAGACTGACAGACAGCTTTTTGATAATCTTGTCCGGGTCCATTTCCATCTCTGTCAAACATATGAAATTATCTATTCAAGAACTTAACTTTTCTACTATTCTTTTCGCGCGTGGGACTGACTTAAGAATATGAATTTGTGTTTCCTTTTTAAAAAAATGCAGCGTCTTACACAGGCTCAACAAAATGCTATTGAGATGGTGGTGAATTGCTGAGTGCTGAGGTGTTGATAGGGCAGTTGAAAATGGTGATAATTGGCATTGTCTTGGGTCATCAATTGTGTATGGTTTTGTTTAATTGATTGATTGACCACTGTTCTAATTCTTGTGAACGAATATAATTTTAACTTTTCTTACTGATAATGTCACTATTTATTAAGACATTTGATCCAGATGCCTGACTGGACAATGTAGATTCAAGGTTGAAAATGTAGATAAGATAGCGGGAATCGAGAATTTTTATGTGGCCCGGTTAGTGATTACGTGGGGGGTTTATGATTGTGTGGGTAATAGCTATCTATAACCGAAGGCTGTGTAGAAATCATTTTCCTCCAACTGAGGAAAGAAGAAAACAGATGGAATTGATGCTGCTAGCTGTGCGGCCTGGCCAATATATGTTTCGAGGTCAAAGTGGAGACGCTGTCCTCGAATTATATATGATCGTTCATGCTCTCGTTGGGCACAACTTTCTTGTTCACCCTTCAATGTAGTTAGATCGATATGATGCAACAGAGACACAGACGCATTTGGGACGGCCAAAATAGTAACCAGTTGATAAGACACTGGAGTTTAAATGAGCTTAGAAGATTGCCTTCCCATTTTAAGGTTTTGCTTATTGGATTTTTGCTAATCATTTGTCAACATATTTTGATCTCCTTAATTCTCAATTCTCATGATTATCCTTTTTAAATTTGCTTGCAAAAAAAAAGTTAAAAAGTGATGGGATATTCGATGATAACTCTTCAATATTCAAATTATTAGTAAATAATTTCATTCCTTTTACTCTAAAGCATAATTGCAACTTCAATGAATAGCGTTAGCATATACTAAGGACGTGGAATTCTCGCTTTAGTGTACTAATTCTCAGGTGCATTCCCAATAAAAAAGTGTCTAGAATGGAAAGGAAAGATTATAAAAAAAGAAAAAAAAAGAATTAATTTATCTTTTTGTTTGGTTATACTGTAAAATCATCGATGAAAATAAATTTATTATTATTTACTTAAATAAAAATATTTTTTTATTTTAATTTTACTGATTTTTATTAACATATTAATTTTTTAATTATTTCTTATTGTAATTATACTTTATTAAAAATAAATTATTATAATAAATATTTAACTAATAGAAATTTTTAATATTCTTAAAATATTTACATTGATTATATATTTTTATTAAAATATTTTATAAATTTCATAATTAAAAAAATTAAATTGACTTTAATTTTTAATTTTAAATGTAAAATATAATCACATCAATGATTATTTTTATATAATAAAAATTAAAATTATCATCATATAAATATAATTAGTTGTATGAATTTCGATAAGCACAAGATTATGTAATAAAATAATAAATTAATATATATATAAATTATAGTTTATAAGATGATATTAAATTTTTATAAGAAAAATAAATATTAATGTTAATAAATTAATTTATAACTAAAATATATAAAAATAATATTATGTAAATAATTTAAAATTAATTAATTAATTAATAATAATATACAAATTAAAATTTTTTATGATCTAATTTGGTTGTTTGAATATAAGTATACAAGTGATTGAATGTATTTATTTGTATATATTTTTACTTATTTTTCTTTTTATTTTATATGCCTATGCCTATGCTAATCCTATCCACTTGAATAGAAGCAAAAATTATGGAAAGCAAAAGACAATTTTTTTAAAAGAACTAGCAATTTTCATTTGAATCAAACCAAAATAAATAGAAACAGCTTTGTTCAACTTATTTATTAACCTCACACACACACCCCTGTGTTCAACTTATTTATGGACCTATACACACACACACACAATATTATACATCACTTTTCACTGACTCATCTTAGCCACCATGTATCGCCGCGTTGAGTTGAAGTACCGACAGAAGTAAACCTTTTGAGCACCAAGACTTCCATCCCATCCTTGATGATCACCTTCTGTGAAGATATAAAATCACGACAAATAGGACAAGTAGTTCGTCTGTGTCTCACCCATCTCTCCAAGCAATCTCTGTGAAAGAGATGATCGCATCTTAGTTCTCTGACTTCTGCTCCTTCTTCAATCTTACACAGACAGACAGCACATTCTACAGCTTCACTACAGCCTGGCTTGTACTTGTGCTGCCTTATGCTCGGTTCTTCGACAATTTCTTCGGCCTCGTCATGCAGCTGGCGATGGCCGAAAAGGGAGTGGCGAACCAAGAAATGCCATACCCATTTCAAATGGGCAGCGATTGTGATTATGTAACTCAGCATGATTACGGAAAATGTAGATAGTAATGAGCAAGAAAGTATAGCAAAGAGAGAGAAACTGGAGATGATAAACACAAAGTGCTGGTTGGATTTTGTTGACGAAGAATAGGGGGTGGGGGGGTATTTATATAACCAACCATGCAACAAGTCAAAAGTTGCCAATCACAATTATTGGAACACTCAGTATTAAAACACTGCTAGTGTATTATATATTTCTTAACACAAATTTTAAATAATTAATATAAAATTATTAACATAAATTTAAAATAAATAATAATAAATACATACAAAAATTTATATAAAAATACACATATAATAGTGATAATTCTTTATTATTATTATTATTATTATTCAAACGACCTTTATATTGTAGTAATATAATACAAGAAGTTATGAAATGTATTTGTGAAAATATAATATTTGTTGTAAAATATTATTATTATTATAAAAGTTAATAAAAAAAAAGTATATTTATTCGTTTTATATAATAAAATCAATAGATTTGATCCAATGCCACGTGTTTTTCACCGGGAAAGGAAGTGAAAAATCGCCGTCTGTATTTGTATTCTGCTTGCGTCTACGCAATCTAGTACTTCATACTCTAAAGCTAACGCATTTATTTCCACGTGCTCCACACAAGTTTAGATTTTTGCGAATTGGAAGATGACTGCAGCATATGATTCCATGGTTAAATAAATAATTAATCATTGTCATTAATTTTTTTTTAATCATTATTTTCTACTTTGGCAACTTAGAAATCAAATGCAGACAGTGAGTTGTAATTTTCTTGAATACAGGGAGGGTGGTAGGTCATTTACAAACATTCAAGCAGCCGGACTGGACCCTCAAACTTGTCAAATAATATTTGGTTTGCCATATAATAATTATTTTTTAATACTTTGGCACAGTAGTTTCCTTGATTTGGCGTAAATTTCTGCAGATTTCATGGTTTTGCACCGGAAGATTCATTATTATTATTATTATTATTAAGGTTCGGAAAGCTTTCAGATAACTACAAAAATGAATAGTTTGGCTTAGGATGATGAGAGGGCGAGTTGGTTCCGGGGGCCATGGAAATTTCCTCCGAATTTGCCTTTGTCACATGGGCAACTCTAAAACGGACGAGTGTCCAACTTGTTCTTTTTGTTTCTGAAAGTTAATATTTGACCTAATTTAGATTTTACTCTTTATTACATCACTCGATGCCAATCAAGATGTTAGAAACTCATATCTATATATATACAATGTTGTATGGGAGTAATTTTTTATTTTTTTTAATATTGATGGTAATTTAATTTTTAAGTTTGTATGTATTTTTTTTTATAAAAAAATTAGAATATTGTAAAATATTAAATTATAAATTAAAAACTATTGAAAAACAAATAAATTTATCAAATACTACTATTAAGTATGTTTAAAAAGAATTTATCATTTATAACAAAGAGTATTTCAAATGTTTTGAATTATACCTTTGATTATTTATATTTTAAACATAAAATAAAAATATTTTCGTATGCTTTACTCTTCAAGTGTGTCATATACCCTATCCCGTTAAATTTATATGTAATAAAAATACTTATATTTTAATTATGTAGTGTTAATTATTATTATCAAAATTTTATTAATGTGTTGTGTGTATATTTAGTTATACAAATATGATTGTGAGAATAATAAGAAGTTGCTGCTTGTTTTGGTCCAAAATTTATTAAGAACATAACAACAACTGCTTATCGGAAACTAAGGTTAAGCAAAGCATTCCAAGCCACGGAAATTGAAACAACTTTGTTGAAACTAATTATTTAACCGATACATAAAATATATCACTGAACTAACTCAAGTCATCTTAGCCACCATGTGTCTCGTTCACTTGAAGTACTGAATGAAGTAAAGTTTCTGAACACCAAAACTTCCATCCCATACAGGATGATCGGCTTCCGGGAAGATGAAAAAAATCACGACAAATGGGACATGTAGTACGTCTGTATCTCATCCATCTGTCCAAGCAATCTCTGTGAAAGAGATGATCGCATCTTAATTCTCTGACTTCAGCTCCTTCTTCAATCTTACACAGACACACAGCGCGTTCTACCGCTTCATTGCACCCTGGCTTGTTCTTGTGCTGCCTTATGCTCGGTTCTTCGACAATTACGGTGGCCTCGGCATGCCGCTGGCGATGACTGAAAAGCGAGTGCCGAACCAAGAAACGGCATGCCCATTTCAAATGGACAGTGATTGGGATTATGTAACTCGCCATGATGGACTGAAGCGTGGACATTTGGAACCGGAAAATGTACATAGTAATGAGCAAGAAGAGCATAGCAAAGAGAGAAATTCGAGATGACATACGAAGCGCTCATTGTATTTCGCAAATGAAGTAGAGGGTATTCATAGAAATACTGAGACCAGTAAATAAATAAGTATACTGAATGTATGTAATGCTTAAGATGTTATTATGTTATGAGGATGGTTTATAAATAATTACATCAAAAGGAGCATCGGATATGCTACGTTATCATGCAGAATTTGATACACACGTAATTACGAAGTTGACCATTTCATTAAAGATATAACCACCTTTGGAAGTTGTATTTTCGTTTTTCCAATTTAATTTTTGTGGCCTCCGACAAGCCATCGCTTGCCATTGGTAGCTCCGTTCAATCATGGCCTGTAAATTGGGGCTATTCTTTTATAGTCCGGCCCAAATATAATTACATGGTATTGTGTTTATCTATGATGACATGTTGGATGTATCGTATTCATGTTTATGTATCGGCTCCAAACAACTACAAGTGGACACCTCCTTGGGCTCAATTTGGGCCCATACATTTCTTTCTTCTTTTATGAAAGAAGGATTTACTATGGATAAGTATTGTTTCTTAATTTTTCTTTTTAATTTTTAACTAATGTTTAATTATTGAAGAATTGAAAAATTGATTCAAAATAAAATCTTAACTCTTCGTTCTTTTTTTTATACTTATATGTGACTAAAATATCAAAGAAATTGTTATTAAATATTACTATTTATAATATGAGTTATCATTTTCAAATGTTATCTTCTAACCATGTGAGAGCCCCCATTGCAATAAGGTGTTAGAGACACATAGCCATCACTGTCTATTCTCTTTTTGGCACATGGAATAGAATTCAATTTAAGGATATACTTCTTCTTTTTTTTTAAAAAAAAGAAAACTGTAATAAACTTTTAGAAAAATATCCAATTAATGTCATACAATTTCCCACTCTTCGTTATAAAGTAAAAAACTCAAACTAAATAAATAATTGATGTCTCAATCTAAAAACCAAATTTGGAATGTCCAAAACATTGAAAACTCTCCGATTCACCCTTTTAAAATCCTTAAAACAGAAGGGTTTTCCATATGGTTGACAGCCACACAACAATTCAAGCAGGATATTAGTAAGAAAAACGTGCTCTCAAACCCACACAATTTTATCCCTTACTTGAAAAAGAATGACAATGCGTTTCATGCACAAAAGATTTTAAGCTCTTTATCTCGAGATGGGTTGTCGATATTTTTACAAAATAACATTGGAAAAGACGATGAGATGCTACCTCATCTTTTTCAATTTGGCTTTCAAAAGAGACATCGCCACGCTTGCAATTTTGGAGTGGATGTTTAACTAATTGGTGAGCCTAGCTTGCCACACGTTGCACATTTTGGTGCATTGTTAGGTCTATTTCTGTTTTCTTGGATTACATGGGAACAGACATTGTTAGATCAATACTAGTTAGGTTTCTTGTCTTTATAAGATAAGTAAAAGTAAACCATGTAGTGGTCTTTTCTATATTGTTGGTCCATGCACCATTAAATTAATTTACTTCATTTTCTTACGCTAGATGGAATGTGTTGGAATTGAAACAGTATTGTTATTGAGTTATAAATAATATTAGTTAGTCCAATCAGTAAATTTTATTAAAATGGTATTGGTTAGTCTGATCATTTAGTGAACCATTGTAGGGGTTCCTCCTTACAATTCCTTATTTGTTTCCATGTATACTGTATTACCAATTCTTTAGATTGTTTAATGATATTTGATAGTTGCTCAATGATCAATATTCTGTTTAATGATATCTGATAGTTGCATAATTATTTTTTATTTTTTTTTAAAAAGCATACCTCTTTTGTATATAGACTGTGATTAATTCTGATTTGTAATTGTAGATCCAAAGTACTTAATAATGGTTCAGCCTCGTCATGAAAGTGGTTAGGTCAAATGTCTTCAATTGGATGGTGACCAGAGAAGCATGACATATAAATTAAGACAGCAATAAATTTAAATATTGGATTGTTACTAAATAGCAAACTTGTGTTATATGAAAGAAACTGTACTTGGCAAAATTCCAATGACAGAATTTGGAAACCCATTTTGCACGTGTACTGTCCTCAAATTTCTTTTAGGGTTAGGTCACTTTTAATTTCTTCCCTTTGATTAGATGGGTTGACATTATGTGCATACTGATTAATTAAACTGTTAATTACAAGGACCAGTGCTTGAGAAATAATTAGATGACAAGTTTCAAAAGTGGACACTTGGCAAATCAGACGGCTAGAATATCTATATGCCATTTTTGCCATGACAATATTTGAACATTTCTTTCTTACCATTAGAATTATGTTATTTATAGTCATTATCAAAATTTTCTTTGTGACAAAACCATTTCACATGGCTATCACATTTTCAATTATCCATAATTTTTTTTTAAAAAAAAATATTGATTTACTCTATCAAACCAATCGAATATAACAATTTATACATAAAATTATGAGACTTACATACATGTTATAAGTTATTTTTTTGTTGTAAATTTATATTCAAATTTATAATATATATTTATATATAAGATGCTACTAGTAATGTCAATTATTGATTGATTCTTCAACAATTATTATGAATTAATTATTTCTATAATTAAATATAATCACAATTTAAATATTTAATCACTCGATAGATCAACTTGGTTGCAACAATTGGCTGACACCAAAATGTGTATGAACACTAAGATACGTACATACATATATACATACTTTTATATATATATATATATATATATATATATATGAGAATGTGAAGAGACATATAGAGACCAATTTAGCTGAAGCTATGTACATTTGATTGTTAATGTTTACCCTCCAAAATTAAAATGTCTCATTTTCACCTATAATAAATGTGTAACATATAGTTATCAATTTTATCGTGTTATCTAAAAATTTAATTTTTTTTAAAAATTTAATTTTTATGGGAAAAAAAAGACTAAAGATTAATTTATTTAAAGAATAATGTTGTTGAAGGGGAAAAAGGGGTTGGAAAGTGAAGTACTCTTTACGAGAAATCTCCAACCCAAAGAGGGGCCATTGCCATAGTTTACATTAAAAGTAGGGAAAGTTTCTCATATTTTAATGTTGCATCTTCTACTGAGAAAAAGTGATCCCAAAAGTGGCTTCAGAAGTTAGAATACTATCATTCATCTCCATCCCATCTTGCTGTGAAGCAATCATACTGTTTTGTTTGCATGGAATTCACAAATATATCTCAATTAAACATTCAGATTAATAATTAAAATTTAATTTTTCATCTTCTTTCCAACCTCCCACCTCCACCTCTCTCTCCCTCTCTGCTGACATTTATTCTGCTTCTGCGTCTGCTCCAGCTGCTACCCTTTTCCAGATCTTTCATCTTATAGCTATCTGAGATTCTCATCAAGTTATAAACGCAAGAAAATTTACTGTCGGCAAGTCAAACAAATGAGTTGTGAGTGAAACAGAAGCAGATGAATTTGTTTATATTCAATGCACAACTGAGGAACAACGGACATATATATATATATATATCACAAATAGTTAGCTGTTTTGTTGTACGTTCAGTGGTATTACATAACGTATCTGCCAACAGGCTTTAAGTAAAATACAAGATTGAATGCAATATTTTAAACAAGTGTTAAGTACAGTCGTCCTGAAAATTAATTATGGCAAAAATGTTAAGAGACGTGCGTCTTAGCCAGCTCTGACCTCTACTTGATTTAAAAACAACATACATCTTCGTTTCATATATAGAATGAAGAGAGAGAGAGAGAGAGAGAGAGAGAGAGAGAGAGAGAGAAGAAGTAATCATCAATGATACTCTTTGATTCGGTTTAAAGAATTCTAATGCTTTAAGAGATCTCGAATCCCCAGCTCCGATCCCATGTTGCTTTGAATTTATGGGATTTCGTTTGCTTTGCTTCGTTTCAGATTTCCCAAAAAAACCCCAGATAGAAAAAGAAGCCATGCCAGCCATGAAACAACTCTCCCATTTCATTATTGCATTACATGACACCAATCGATAGACTTCCTGCCAAAGGGCAGACCTAGACAGTTGGCAGCACCCCATTGGCGCAGTTCTTGGCTACCCCATTGCCTTACTGGAGAATCTCATGCATGCCCCTTTCTTTCTTATGGTTTACTTTGGACCAGACTCTCCCTTATGGTTTCTTGTACAATGGTGTTAAAAATAACTGAAACATATCTTGTAAAAACAACCCAATCAACGCAAATGATTTTACCTCTCGCATGGGGCATGAGTATTTAAATAAAAAGGAGATTAACTAAAAATGAGAGAGAGAGAGAGAGAGAGATTCCATTATCCCAAAGCTTAGTTCTCAGAGATTGCAAGTCCCAAGGCCAACTAATAATGGCATGAGAAAACGAGAGAAAAGCCACAGTCCATCTAGTAAGTATGATTTATTAGTAATTAAATTATAATACCCTCTCTCTCTCTCTCTCTCTATATGTATATATATTTTTATTAATTTCCAATCCATTATTCATGGATGACCTACATACTTAACAGTCCTAGTGTTATTAAATTAATCAAACAGAAATAACAGTTCCAATTTGACGGGTCAACTCTGAGAATGTAAAGTAATTGATGACCGTAATTACCCTTTTTTTTTAAACAAAAAAAAATGAAAAATCTCCAAACTTACAGTGTGTTGTTAAAAGAAGAAGTTTCTTTTTAGTATTTTTGAAATGCATTCTCTTCAAAAACAGTAAGAAATTTCTTTTATTTTTTTTTCTTTACTTAATTAATAATCAGATTTTTATTTTTATTACTAAATATATTTATTTCCAATATTTTATTTTATACTATTTTATTAAAAATATTTCATCAAAATCATTCATAAATTCAAAAAAATACACGTGAAAAAAATTATTTAAAACATAATACTAAACACGTTTTTAGAATCAATAATATTAAAAATAAAAATTATTTTTAAATAAATACAAAATAATAAAATTGTACTATTTTTACTTATATAATTTTTTTTTGTATTATGTTAAATTTTTATTTACTCCAATAAAAATACAAAAATTATTGCTTTAAATATCGTATTAATTTGTATAAAAATTTTGTATATTTAATATAATTAATATATAAATTTAGTTTAGTTTACAAAAATATTAGCATAGCTTAGGGTAAGTTATCAAATGGGATGCCATAAATAAATAAATAAATGTCCCATCATCACTAATAACATAGAGGACATTTTGGCACCACCACGTAGCCTTGTTGTCGCCCTAACTTTGTAAATTTGTTGGCCATCACTCTTTCAATCACTGTTCCTTACAGCAATTCTCTTGGAACTATCCGAATTTCGTCCCCTACATGTTGCAGTTTGAATTATAACCATTCCAAACTCCCAATAAAACTAAGATTTTCAAATCTTTTAGCTATACTTACTGTAAAATTAATTAAATTTTAAGAATGACTATTCCTCGTCTTTGAATATCTAAGTTAGAAAATCAAACACCTAAAAGAGTCAAAATGACGGTGGAAGTCAAAGAATCTAATGCAGAAGTTAGGCCTAACTTAAACATACTTGTCAAACAGAGCAAGTTGCCATCTTGCATTGTGTGGAAGAAATTAGTGATGTTTCAGTTTCTCTTCTTTTTCTCCTCTAAGCTTTCACATAAGAGATGGATAAAACAGTCAAGTTAAGCCTCCCGTCACGACCCATATGGCTTACAATCTTGATTACTGCCAGAAAATAAATAAATAAAGATGTATGAATGAAAATGAGCTAGCTAGATTTTCGGGTTTTGACCAAACAATCTCCATTAAAGATCTTTAAGCTCTGTTTCCAAGACATAATCAAAGACAATGTAATCAAACTACAGAAAAGGACTTGCTAGTGAGAGTTGGCAGTGTCAGTTGCTAGCTCAAACCAGTACAATTATCTGTTTAAAAAATTACACTCTAGATTGTACATTAAAAATTAAAGTTGGGTCTTGAAGAAAAAAAAGGTGGTGAATGATCAAAGAGCTCTCTTTTTGATGCAAGCGTGGAATAAATGCAGGACCTTTGCCATTAATTCTCTCCTTTCACTCTTTCTTACAGTTACAATTACAAACACAAATACCCATTTACAAATACAAACACCCATTTCTTTTGTTTTTGATTTCTCTCTCATATTTCGTATATATGTGTTGTTTCTCTTTCTTCTGGGTTTGTGTTTGTGTATCCGTGGTCGTTGAGCAAGAATAGTGGAGGGGTCTGAGCCAATTTCAATGAAGTTCGTATTTTTATGATATTCAAAGCCAAGCTTCGATGGAAAACAGAGCACTAAAAGTAGAATAGATTCTGAAATCGGGTATCTCTAATTTCTCTCGCCTGTTTTAGTTGGCTTCTCTCTCTCTTTCTCTGTGTCTCCGATTACTCTGACTAGGGTTTTAAATGGGGGTTATTTATTGTACTGAAATCAATGTTACTTTCTTTTGCTTGCTTATTTGACTGCTTCTGTTCAGACTTTTTCATGGTTCTTCTTTGAACTTTCTTTAACCGCGTTTCCTTTGTCTGCAAGTGCTTCCTTTGTATGTAATTTTGGTACTTCTAGTCCAGTGTTAGCTTTGGGAATGGTAGCTGCTCAACTCGTGTGATCTTTGGTACATGGTTTGTACTTGGGACTTTGTTTCGCTGTTTTGTTCGGTCTATGACCTTATTAACTGAAGTGGGCGTGTCTTTGTTTAGTTCTTTTGAACTGTTTTTCTCTGTGTTTTGTTTAATTGGTTAGCTCTAACACTTGGTTGGTTTCATTCCTTGTAGGAGGATTGAGCTTTTGAAGGGATATCTTTCAGGCCGCTGTGAAGTTTCGTATATCGTAAGTTTCAGCCTTTTCTGGTTTTTGGATTCTTTGTGAAGTGACCGTTTAAATATGTTTGAGAATTAGATGGCTTCGTTTACTCTGTTTTTAATTTTTTTTTATTTCCTCCTTTTATGTGTCTTGATCTTTGGGTGATCTCATCTAACCAACACGCCTTTTCGGGGTGGCTACTTTTAATGACTCGGGTTCTGTTTTGGTGAATTTCTGTTGATTCTTGCTGGTTGTTCAAACACAATTGTGAAAGAAGGGCATATACTGTTGGCTACTTTTGCTCATCTTGTAAAGGAGAGATGGATATGAATGACAAGGATAAATTTCAGCTAGACAAGAGAAATGATGATCCTATGGACTACCATTCACCTAATATGTCTGCAGACTGGCGATTTAGCAGTGCAAATCTCGCAAATGCACCTATAAATTTGATTCCCACAGGTAACACAATGGCAGTTGGTTCTTCTTCGTGTTCCTCTGCTCCAGTGGTAGGCTCATTTAACCAAACCGTTTGTGACCATCCAACCAACGCACAGAACTTGGGGATTGGGTATTGTGATATTCAACCCCAAAACAATGCAAGCACTTCAAATGCATTAGGAATTAGAAAAGGCAATCCTGCCTCTTTGGCAAATTGTATTCATAGACCCCTTGATATGGGATGGAATGTAGATAGTCTGAAAGGAGGTGTTCTCTTACCAAATGCACCTGGAATGTTTCCACAAAGCTTATCTCAATTCCCAGCTGATTCTGCATTCATTGAGCGAGCTGCTAGGTTTTCATCCTTCAGTGGTGGGAATTTTTGTGATATGATGAGCACTTTTGGCATTCTTGAGCCAACAGGGCTTTTTTCTAGGGGTGGGGGAATGATGCAAGGGCCACAAGAAGTTTTTGCAGGCAGTGGGTTGAAATCAGTATCTGGTGGTCAGTCTCAGAAGAATGAGATGAATGAGGCTGAAATTTCAAAAGATGCTTCCTTGTCTGTTGTCAATGGGGCTACTGATGGGAAATCACTAAAGAATGACAGCAAAGGCGAGAGTCTTGCAAAATCTCACGAACAGGCAAAGCAAGGTGTTGGTGGGTCTGGTAATGACTCTGATCAAACTGAGTTTAGTGGTGGTGGTCAAGATGATCCATCTGGGTTAGAGGGCACCAGTGGGGAACCTTCTGCGAAGGGCTTATCCTCAAAGAAAAGGAAAAGGAATGGGCAGGTAGAAACCTTCATGTTCTTTGCCCTCCTTTCAATTTGTAATATGCCTTCTGTTTGTCTTTCTTTTTCCTTACTCCCTTTGTTCTTTTTTTGTGTTAGGATACTGAACACAATCAAGCCAAGGGAACCCAGTTATCTAGTGAAGCTGCAAAGGACAACACAGAAAATCAGCAGAAAGGAGACCAAAATCCAACGTCAACCACAAATAAGACTGCTGGAAAACAAGGAAAACAGGGGTCTCAGTCTTCACATCCACCGAAAGAAGAATATATTCATGTAAGAGCTCGAAGAGGCCAGGCAACAAATAGCCATAGTCTTGCAGAAAGAGTAAGATTTTTCGTGGAATCTTTTGTGTGTATATGGGTTGTGTATGAATGGAAACTTCCTTTATAGTTTAGTGTGTTAACTGGAATCCATTGATTTTGACTGTAGGTGAGAAGGGAAAAGATCAGTGAGAGGATGAAGTTTCTTCAAGACCTTGTACCTGGTTGTAGCAAGGTATGTTCATTGGATTTGATTACTTGTGAAGTTTCAGTAATTTGAACTCTCGGAAAATTTGGGAAGTTCCAGTAATTGAAACTCTTAGTAAATTTGGCATTATATTGTAGTTCACATTGTTTGAATTAATTGGTGTTTGCAGGTCACAGGCAAGGCTGTCATGCTGGATGAAATTATTAACTATGTACAATCACTGCAGCGGCAGGTTGAGGTACAGGAGAAAACAGCATTCTGTGTTTCCTTTTTGCACACTGGTTGCTTTTCATTAGCATGGTGTAGTTGGCCATTTTGTTATCCATGCAGCATCAACACTTTTAAGAAATTCCTACTAATGCATGGGTGCATACATTCTGCAGTTGACACATGTTGGTATGAAACAACGTAATAGCTTGTGTTTTAACTCATTAGGCCCTTGCTTCTTAGCTTCCATAGAATTCTTTGCAGAATTTACCATCTGAAACTCTCATTGCTATATTGTAAATCATCAATGTTCTTTCATGGTTAATGTTTGTAACTTTTCTCCTTCTGTCTCGCTGTTTTATGTTTTACCAGTTTCTGTCAATGAAACTCGCAACAGTAAATCCACGGCTGGATTTTAATGTAGAAGGGTTGCTGGCGAAAGATGTAAGTCATTTGGCACACATTTCAGTGATGCAAATTTCCTCTTGATTATCCACGTACATCTCTACTTATACTACAAAAATGTGTTCTTATACAGATGCTTCAATCACGGGCTGGTTCTTCTTCTACTCTGGGGTTTTCTCCGGATATGCCAACGGCTTATCCTTCACTACATCCATCTCAAGCTGGACTTATCCAAGCTGCTCTTCCTGGCACGGGAAGCCCATCTGATGTCCTTCAGAGAACTATTAATTCCCAGTTGACACCAATGACTGGAGGATTCAAGGAGCCCACACAGGTATCTTTCTGTCTATGGGTCGATCATTGCAAAGTGAACAGCAAGGCTCTCATACTGATATAGGAGGAATCCCTGGGAATCTCAATTCCACTCCCTCTTTTCTTTATGCATAATATCACCAGGTCATTAGGTTAGTCTTCATTGATTTCTGAGCAATGCCATTTACCTTTCATTTTTGATGTTTTTGACAGCAGGTAACCAATGTCTGGGAGGATGAGCTCCACAACGTTGTACAGATGAGTTATGGAACTAGTGTTCCCCCTGACAGCCAAGATATAAATGGTATACCTTGTTAATTTCTCAATTAGCTTCTTGTTCAAGTGTTTTTGAGCTTAATACAGAGTTCTCTACCACGTCCACAGGGTCTATGTCCCCAGGCCATATGAAAGTCAAACTTTGATGATTCTGTATTGGTTCTACACCAACAACACTGTTTCAACCTTGCATATACTTGAATTACAATAGTAAGAGAATGACAAAGCTCCTGAGAGTTCCTATTCTGAATATGAAGGATGAGTAGTCAAGCGCTATTACCATGTTTCTACTTCCTCGCTATTTGTCAATTAAGATGATACTGATCCGTAATCAGTGACTGGAGGATCAGTTCGTATCCAAAGGTGGGGATCATCGCTGAAGGCTTGGAGATCCTTGGGTGCATGATACAGCAGCATCTTTCTTGTTTTTTCGTTTGAAGGTTAACAACATATGGCATCGAGGTATGCATGGGAATAGAATAAGCTCGATTTAGATCATCTCCGCTGCCCGAATTGAAAAATGTATATATTGATATTCCAAGATCTCATGAGATAGTTTAGAAGATAGCAGAACAGCCCTCGAGTTCTTGTTTTGTTCATCAAAATTAGAAGCTGTCTTTTAATCATATATATTGATACAAGTAATGTTATTTATTTTCCGTCAGCACTTCCGTTCAAAAGTTTATTTGCTGAATTTTCTTAGCACCATTTGAATAATAACATGTGATATCTCTGGTTTGTTCAACCTGGGACTCTCCATTTGATTTTTCTCCGAGTACGAGTGACCTCACAAATCAAGTAACCCGAGGAGCTTGAAATCGGAACTTATGCGGAAATCCGTATTGCGCCAGTTAGCCAGTAAAGTTTACAGCTTGCAATATTCTCTGACACAGAAAGACCAGATCCGATGTCCCTGGACCTGGGGGACAAAGGGATAAAATAACACATGGTAAGGTATGCTCATGACTGGATTTTGGTCAGGATTTTTTTGTGGTGAACAGTGTCAGACACGGCACTGGATGACAATCTCACGGAGAAGAAAAAAAAAGGACTGGGAAGTCAGATCCAAATCATTAGCAGTCCGGAATTTCAGTCTTCTTTCCACAAACATTTAAATTGTTGTTAGTGATTCAAACGTGCGATGATGTCTTTATCCAAAGACGTCTGCAAATTCAGAATCTTGACTTGTGTTTGACCCACCAACAAGATCAATCCATAGAGATCATATTCTTAATGCTAAGATCAGTTCTGCAATGAATTTCCCTCTGATATTACAACTGTTCTAGAAATACCGCGAGTATTCGTTAAAACTCTGTAACAAAATTTAGCAAAATAAAATAAAAAATATGATAATGATCTAATTTAATGATAAAATTCTAGATAGAAGCTGCACAACTTTCATTGTTTTATTTTATTTTTGTTAAATTGTGGGTGCCAGGTTAATGCCATCCTCAAATAATATGTTCATAGGACGAGTAGTTTTAGCATCCAGTCAGCTAGCTACTGAGTTTCGCAAACTTGAATAAACTGGAGCCCATCTGAACACAATTTTCAGTTTCGCTTTTTGTTTTCTGACTATGCTACGTATGCCCACAACAGCTCTTCCCGCCAATAACATACCGATGTCTTCACCCTCCAACTACTACGCTTCCTTGCTAAAACTCTGCAGCGAAACTAAAAACCAACCGCAACTGAGAAAAACCCATTGCCTTTTAATCAAAACCATAAGAAGCCCGGAAACGTTTCTTTTGAACAATCTCGTCAATTCTTACAGCAAACTAGGCAACATAAAGTATGCACGGCACTTGTTCGACAAAATGTCTCAGCCTAACGTTTTCTCATGGAACACTATTCTCTCTGCTTATTCGAAATCTGGGAATCTCACAGAAATGCAAAATATTTTCAGTCATTTGCCATATCGTGATGGGGTTTCTTGGAATTTGCTTATTTCAGGCTACGCGAGTCATGGTTCTGTTAATGAAGCAGTTAAGGTCTATAACTTGATGTTGAAAGATGGGCTTGGTAATTTGAACAGGATCACGTTTTCAACAATGCTAATACTGTGTTCAAGTCGAAGTCGTGTTGATTTAGGGAGTCAGATTCATGGACAAATAGTGAAAGTTGGTTTTGGATCCTATGTTTTCGTGGGTAGTCCTTTGGTGGATATGTATGCAAAATTGGGGTTGATTTGTGATGCCAAGCGGGTTTTTGACGAGATGTCTGAGAGGAATGTGGTTATGTACAATACTATTATCACAGGGCTTTTGAGATGCGGATTGGTTGAGGAGTCGGAGAGGTTGTTTCATGGTATGAAGGAGAAAGACTCAATTACATGGACAGCAATGATTACAGGACTCACAAAGAATGGTTTGTACAGACAAGCTGTTGATTTGTTTAGAGAGATGACATTGGAAGGTTTGACTATGGATCAGTTTACCTTTGGAAGTGTATTAACTGCTTGTGGCGGTCTATTAGCTTTGGAAGAAGGGAAACAGATTCATGCTTATATAATCAGGACCAATCATGAGGATAATATCTTTGTGGGAAGTGCTCTTGTTGATATGTATTGTAAGTGTGAGAGTATAAAATCTGCGGAATCAGTTTTCCATAGAATGACTAGGAAGAATGTTGTATCATGGACTGCAATGCTGGTGGGTTATGGCCAAAATGGTAACTGTGAAGAAGCTGTTAGGATATTTAGTGATATGCAGAGAAATGGGATTGAGCCAGATGATTTTACTCTAGGAAGTGTAATTAGCTCCTGTGCAAATCTGGCAAGCCTAGAAGAGGGTGCCCAGTTTCATGGCCAAGCCCTAGCTACTGGCTTAATTTCTTTTATTACAGTATCCAATGCACTTGTTACTTTGTACGGTAAATGTGGAAGCATAGAAGATTCTGATCGGCTGTTCAATGAGATGAAAGTCAGGGATGAAGTTTCTTGGACAGCATTGGTTTCAGGGTATGCACAATATGGAAAAGCCAATGAGACTATTGATTTGTTTGAAAAAATGCTGGCCCATGGTTTGAAACCTGATGGAGTTACTTTCATTGGGATTCTTTCAGCTTGCAGTCGAGCAGGATTGGTGGAGAAAGGATGCCGGTATTTTGAGTCAATGGTTGAAAAGTACAGAATTATGCCGATTCATGATCACTACACTTGCATGATTGACCTTCTCAGTCGAGCTGGAAGGTTAGAAGAAGCAAAAAGTTTCATAAATAAAATGCCTTTCCAACCTGATGTAATTGGTTGGGCCACCTTATTGAGCTCATGTAGAAATCATGGCAATGTGGAAATTGGGAAATGGGCAGCAGAGTCTCTTCTGGAATTGGATCCCCACAACCCTGCTAGCTATATCTTGCTATCAAGTATCTATGCATCCAAAGGGAAATGGGACCATGTGTCCCACTTAAGGAGAAGAATGAGAGATAAAGGGGTGAGGAAGGAACCGGGATGTAGTTGGATCAAATATAAGAATAGAGTGCATATTTTCTCTGCTGATGATCAGTCAAGTCCATATTTTGAGCAGATATATGTAGAGTTGGAGACACTAAACCGCAAGATGATGGAAGAGGGATATGTTCCGGATACAAGTTCTGTTCTTCATGACGTTGAGGATTCACAGAAAGTAAAGATGCTTAACCACCACAGTGAGAGGCTTGCAATTGCATTTGGATTGTTGTTCATTCCTCCTGGCCTTCCCATACGAATAGTTAAAAACCTTAGGGTTTGTGGTGATTGCCACAATGCCACTAAGTTTATTTCTAAGATCACTGAAAGAGAGATACTGGTAAGAGATTCTGTCAGGTACCATCTGTTTAAAAATGGAGCATGCTCATGTGGAGATTTCTGGTGATGGGTTTACTTCAGTGCCATAACTGTTGCTGAAATTTTATACATCTGGCATCTATTTGGTGAATGACCAAATCTGAGAATAAGAAAGGAGATTATGCAACTTCTTAGGAATATCATCAGAACACTCGAGCCATATATTCCTTAGAACGGTTTTGTAGGGTTTTTTATATAGTAAACTTTTGATCTCAACAACCTGATTGTTGTATAACCAAGAAAGTCATGAAGAAGTTATGCTAAGAAATATTCACATTTTTTGACAAGTAGGGAGACATTCATATATACAGAAGATGAGTTGCTCGGTACATAGTTCAACCTAAAGAAAGCGTGGTATATGCTGAAAACAGAGTGGTTTAGCAGCTCTTCAAGTTAGGCTTTTGTAGACTAACATGTCTTTGAGGTAAGACAAGAAAACCTTATCATTTTGCTTTCCTTAAGTGGCACTGAGATACATAAAGGGGAGCCTAATCCTGTTTGGGCACGTGTTTATTGGATGATATGTATGCTTGTTATAATATTGCAACCTGATTCTGATATTGGAAAAACCTATGGTGTATGTAAGATGTGTATGGCAGGCCATTTCTTGTACTCTTTCTCATTTCTGTTAGATTTTGAATAAGTTTGTAATAGCATACAATCAAACAATGTGAGGATATGGAAATACACCATGCATCTACATGTTCTTGAGAATTAATAAGAAAACAGTTAAAAAAAAAGTATGGCAGGGGTTTATTTATACTTGGCTAATTTTGCTACTTTGTAAGCTCTAGCTCTCTCCAAATCTTGGCATGAATTAAGATAGAGGCATTTTATGTTTTATCTTCCAATGAATTCTGAATAATATTGATTGTTGTTACCCACCCATTATGGAGGCTTCCGAAGAATGCACCTATCTGGTTTGGCTCACACCAACTTCTAAACATCTTGGTTCCCCTGAAATGTCTAATAGATTTGACGATTCCTGTTTTTGTGTTTCATAAGGATACAGCTAAATTTTGAAAGCTTGCTATTAAATTTTTCTTTCATAATTTCTTTGATATCTTTGTTTCCATGTGTTGTTGTCCTTGCATTATCAGATGAATATCATTGTTCAGTAATGCTTTGATAATTCATTTTGCCATTTTTTTTCTGGAACTTATTTCTTGATCAATCAATAACAAACACTACATTAAAATCTAAATATCTGCATAAAATTGTAATATATGGAAGAGCATATAGTTTTCTTTTTTTCTTTCATATTCATATTCCTTATTTGAAAATCTATCATGAAATGTCTCCAAGTACTTGTCCATTCTACATATATTTTCAGCTGTAGTCTATCAACTGAAGCTTTATGGTGGGAGCATAAACATTTTTATCTACATTTACATATTATAGAAGACAGAACAAAGTTATTTCCAGTGGATTCACATACTGTTCTCTGTTTCAATTCCTGCTGAAGGAATATTTTATACAATTACTAGTTTAATATTATTTGAACCCCGCCTTTTCAACTAGTTCAACCACAGCTGTGTTGTAATATTTCCTAGAGTTTCTTTCGGTGGTTATTACTTTCTTAAATGAAACCTGCTGTTTTTGCACTTGATGAATAACAGTAGCTGCTTTTAATTGAAGAGCACAACTTTGATTTATTAGAATGAATTGCATTGTTTGAATTCAATATTACCGTCCACACAATCCATACAAGGTTATAGAAGCAACATATCAAAAGAATAGTACAAAATCGGGCTAAGTCTCTATGCTGGAATCAAAGAAAGAGGAATTTGTTAAATGCAAATCTGAAGAAGATGAAAAAAATGCAGCAAACTTCATTATCATTCGTGTGATAGCTTGATCGACTCCGATTGACCTTGTTGCTGTTGGTTCTGCTTCAGGTTAAACGAAAGATAATTAAACCAAAGTCTATATGGGACAAGTGCAATACAGTATCAGAGAAGCCAACAACAATTACCTGCAATTGAGTACAGATCTCAATTAGTTCAGCTAAAGGTGCCCAATCACCAAAATTCCTCTCGATGAACTGGTAAGCAATGCCACTCCTTCCTCTGCCTACTAAAAAGACTCCACCCTTAATTTCACCTTCACCTTTGAAATTTTGCTCTACTCCCACGGCTTTAGCACGCATGTAATTTGCAATAGCCCGGGGGTTTAAAAGAAATCCAGATAGGAACTTGTCCTTGAGCAGTTTTCCACCACCAAGAGCTTTGAAGAATTCCATGTCCTGGTCATAGACTACAACACCACCCCAATATTGTGGCCAGAAGTCTTTTACCTGCACCATGGAGATTCCATGTCAAACAAAGAACAGTTGATTGAAAGAAGAAAAAGTCAAAGAATTTATTTGCTAATACCTCTGATTCTATGCATTCATGAAGAACAGCAAATAGTCCAACTCCCAAGGCATCAAATATTGGCTTTTTTGCATAGAGCTGATGGGCTTCAGCTCTGCACATGATGCACCTATTTTAAAGTTCAAGAGATGTAAGGAACATAATGGTATAAGTTTCACCCATTAATGGATTAGAACTCTAGGCAAAGCAAGTTAAGTATGAAAGTGTGAAGTGAAAAAAAAAGCATCTTTATATTGCTAAAGCCGATTATTTATTTATTTATTTTTTTCATCTCAGATTCAAAATGTAGTCAGTTTTGAAAGCATTTTGCTCATCTTTGGTACCATTTGAGATTGAGGTCTCATCTATTCTCAACCATCTGTAGCTATACACTTGAATTTCATCTTACAGATTTCTTATTTTTGCCATCATATCGAAGTATGTTTATACGTATTTAATTTAGTATGTTCAGCAAATTGAGTAGATTGTAGAGTTAGCCATGCCCAGATGTGCAAGTACAAAGTGTTTACCCAGGACGACGGATGCAGAGGAGGACAGCAGGTTTTTCTCGCCATAGTTCTGAAGCCTTCATTGGAGGTGTCTTTGTTTTCACCAAACGCTCCATTCCAATATTGTACTCAGGAGCTAGTTTTTGAATTGAGACGTTCTCAATGGCAGAGTAAGGAGCAACGTTGTCAGTCACTGGAGGAGGTTGTACACATCCACATGCTCGGGGTTCAGCTGGTCCTGCTGCAACAATTCCTTTGAAGGTGTATCCATCTTTAATCTTAAAATCAGCCAGTGATTGTTCAAGTGATTTGTCATTATTTGAAACAAATCGTGATTGGGATCTTGTTGTACCCTGCAACTTTCTGGAGTTGACAGATACGTAGCTCTTGTAAATGCTGCTGTTTCTAGATGGTGTGCTTGTGTTTTTACCCGAAGGGCTAACGTACAATTTGGGCAAGGGATCTGAGCATGCGCTAGTTCTGTCCATGAACCGAGCAATATGACCTCTCTTCATACCAAATTGGGAACACAAATCCCCGTTGCTTAAGATAAGAAGTTCAGGCAGAGATTTTCCAGAGGCCTCAAACATGTCTGCATATTGCATCAAAGAGCGATCGTGCAGGTATGATCTGATTTCCAGTGCATCCTAGAGTAAAAAAAAGAAAAATACACGGGCAGATAAATCATATTGAAAGTTTTCAACCATGCAACTGAATTCATTGATGAATCTTGTCAACATTGGATTTACACATCAGATTAAAAACAAAACTGAAAGATATGCAAACCACAGGTTTTAGCAAAGGACAATAAAAAGCTGCTTTTATAAACAACAAACCTACCTTTTGTTTTTGTGACATACTTATTGCATCCATATCTTCTGCGTTCATAATCTTGAGGGTTGGCACATCATCCCAGCCTTCTTCTAACAGCCTTGGAAGCAGCCCTTTCAGAATTCCATTTCCAACAAAGTCATCCATTGCGAAAGAAGTCATTATCTTCTCAAGCAGAGAGTGGCCGAAGCCAACTCACCCAGATATTCAGATAAGAGTCAAGACTACTTGTGCTATTGTTTGGTCCAACTGCTCAACACATTTATAAAACCAGTACATTGCACAAAATAGAGAAAGTGCCATAAATGCGCATCTAACTTCGGCATACATGTCGTATTGTTCTTCTTTTATTTGAATATCAAAGTCCTTGTAATAAAATAAATTTCATTAATCTATGCAAACTTTCAACTATTCCACTCAAAATTCCAAATAATCCTGCACAAAATAAATAAAAGGAAAGGTTTATGTCCTTTTATGATCGTCCTTAATGAATTTCTAGACAGAAGCTTGTTAAGAGAGAGTTGAACTAAAAGACAAAAGCTAGAAACGGCATCTGGAATAAGAAGATTGCTTTGGTGTGATCGTTAAGGTTGGACTAAATTGAAATAAACGATTTGAAGGGCATTTGGCAAATCTCAACTTGTAATGGTTGCTTTTGTCCTGGCCGGCCAAACCTGACAGTTTTTTATATTACAAAGATTAGACTTCAACAATGTGATTGACTTGCCATAGCCAACTTGCTGATGTTTATTGGGTTTACAGGAACAAGCCAAATCTTTGTGTTACTTGGCACATATGCCTTGCGCGTTGTCCCACTAGTTTATTCCCCCGGTGGTCTCAGTTTTTGCAATCTAATTGAATTCTTTTTTTTAAAACAAAAAAGAAAAGTCTCCTGGTAGCAAAAGTTTGTGTCTTAAGTTATGATGCTTTCCTTGTTATTTTATCTGGAATGAGAATTTCCCAAAGAAACCTGCCTTCTTGAATTGTTGAAGTCATTCCTACGTGCCAAAGACCTTTAAGTGCCCGCCCAACGTGCAAAAAGTTCCTCTGCGGTTGCAGTTTTCAAATGGAATTTTTTTTTAAAATAGTTAATTTTAATTTTTTTAATTCATTAAATTAGTCTGTCATAATTTTTTAATTCAAAAATAAATAAAAATATTACCGTAGTTTAAAAACAAAAACTTATCATTTTCTTCTCTTCTCTTCTTCTATTTTTCTTTTATTTTTTGGTAAATTTAAATTAAAAAAAAATAAAATTATACGTTGTGGATTTAACTTGTGATATTGATATCAAAGATATTAAAAATAGTCTTCATTTACGTGGGTTTTATTTAAACTCATTGTATTTATATTTTGATTATTATTTTAGTGTAATTTTGCCACAAAAAAAAAGTTATTTTGAGTTACATTTTTGCAGTCATCAATCTTATGGGATTATATTTTGTTGGTGTTGTATAAATATTGTAGGTTGAGTATTGTTGATTTCTATTTGATTGGGATTTGATTTCATTTACTGTGTTTTTAGAATTTTTTGTGAAAAATTGAGAGGAAGAATGTGGGAAAATTTTTGAAATAGGTAAGTGTCGGCCACCACAACTGGTGGCGAAAAACCATTTTTGGCTGTCGGCCACCACTTATATTTATTTGTTATTTTTGCAAAAAATTTTAAAAATTTTATAGTTTATAAAAGATATGGGTTTTTTCTTAAAATATATTGTCAGATTTTACAATTTTTGCATTGTTGTCTATTGTTGTTACTGATTACATCTACTCCCTCTAAAGTTAGTATAGTTTGATCTTGTGTAATGGTTTCTATCATAATTGTATTAATTTTTGAACACTTTATTATTTAGTCCACATAGATCATATTTTTCAAATCTTACATTTTGGTCCTTCGAATATAATTATTTTATCTCTATAAATTGATACTAACATTGTGGTTTAATATATCATAGATATGAATGTAAGTGCCAAGCTCGGACAATTAAAATTGTCAATCTAATTACAACTCTCTTTGTTACTATTATTACTTTTCAATACTCAATTCATTTTGAATGTATTGTGGATGTATTACTATTATTACTTTTCAGTTGGGAAATTTAATTATTAATTCTCGGTGCTAAAATTTTGGATGTATTACAGATTATTTTAATTCGATTATTATTTTTCAAATGCAACTCTCTTTGATTTATGGTGTGTGTGTTAAAAGGTAAAAAAAATGCATGCATGGAGTAGAAGATTATGATTTGTAAGGAATAGAACTATAATTTTTTTTTCTAACTTTATAAGAACGTTTAAACATTTTTTAATTGAATACATTAAATTGATTAAAAAAAATAGTTTATTACTTATGGCAATGAATTATAAACTATAATATGTCATTTGGCCAAATATAACGCACACGCAACCCAATAATTTGCACACATCTTACCTAAAATGTATGTCATATCTACGTTCTCTCGTAATTTTAAAATTTTATCATTGCCCTTGAAATACATTGCTCATAATTAATATTGAGGTACAATGTTTCACATGTGATATAATTGTCATTTCTATTTAAATACGAAATGTATAGTGTTAATTATAATGCAAACATACAGTAATTTAAATATACGTAAATTTTTTTAAAAAAATTTGACAGAAATTTTGTTATAATACGAAATATCTTAAAATTATTTAAATTTGAATACTTTTAAAAATATGTATTAATTTACTCAAGAAATATTCCCACAATCTCAAATAAAATCTTAAGTACCTTTAATATAGCAATTTAAATAATGATAATTTAAAAATAGTATAATTGTTAAAACTATATTATACAAGTATAATTGTGATGATGTAATTGTTCATTGCAAAGATATTGTATTGAACATTACACTTTGTCGCTGGCCACCATGTTTAAGTATTTGTTCATGTACTGATAAAAATATCACTGACTAAATTATCTAGTCATATTTCTACATTTAAAATACCGTAAAGTCACTTATATGTAATTTGAACCATTCTCCCGTATCTTTGTTCAAGTTCAAGCATTCCATCCATTTCGTGCGTGTGTCATAAAGCTCAAGGGTGATTGGAGTCAACAAATTAAGATTCAACCATTGATAATTATATGTATGCATTGGTAGTAGTTGGCCTCCCACACTATCTCTTAAGTGAATTAGTCCAAGACGTTTTACATAGTTTTTTTTTGTACACCCTACCAAATTGATTGTATATCAACCTGTTTGCACATTAATGTCAGTGGATGTTTGTTTATATTTACCACATGATTTTCCTCTTTGCATTCCTATAGTAAATTTATACCAACAAAGTAATATGTTATTAAAATAGTAAAACATCATCATAATGACATACAATAAAATAAATTACTAGAGGTGAACAAACAATATTCATTAGGGCCTCGTGACTACTATTATTAGTCGACGATATGTGAAAATACTGGCCTTGCATAACCTGCACTAGTTGATGTACCAAATTTCGTGCATTGAGCTTCTAGTGCCCCTCTCAGCTTTATGATCCCATGAACTGTATCCTAGTTAGCATGTGCTTCCCACATTTTAAGTTGCATGATATGTGCACACTAGCATATTGTTCTGATGCATATTGGGATGACATATCATATTCATCATCTTTGTCTGATAAATCTGGCGTAACACGCAATAATTGCAAAAAAATTAATACATTACAACATAATATAGTACGCATTTTGTTATTATTACCTAAAAATATGTATTATATTATATTTAAATTAAGTTATGAATTGTATGAAAACAGGTTTCCACTGTATTGACCCAACACTGGTAAGGAGAATGACATAAGATACTTCAAGCATGCATGCTTTATCCAATCTCGGGCTCCAACCTCATTACGACATTAGCCTGCACATACAACATCAATGATTACAAGATTACATTATAGAAAGTGTAAAACTTCTTATTTTTTTACAACTTTCTTCTTGATGTCTGTTGCTTTAATGTTGGACTTCAAAGAAGTCCAGCAATGTATCCATGTGACATATTTGGCCTTCATGTTTAGTGAATGCCATGCCAAGATAGTCAATAGTAGCTTTGTAAATGCAATTCTGTTAAAGAAACAGCATGCTAATCATAAGAAATGTTCATTAACAATTACAATATGACAACAATATTTATATATTAAAAATAATAATAATTTTTAAGTATATATCTAAAATGTAGTAATAAACTCACATAAGTCGCATCTTATCACGTATATTTTGCTCATTATCGTAATTTTTTCCTTATGTTTGATTATCTTTCTTGCCATTGTGTGGCTGAAGTTTTGTTATAGATAATGGTTTACTATAAAACCCTAAGGATACATGTTAAACTGCTTTAGATCATCCATTATCTATAGCAACCATGTGTCTGCACTATATCTATATCGGGACCCCCTGCCAAATAACAACCACTTTAGCAAGTAATATAAAGATAGCTTTACGGCGTCAAAGTTGTCCGTCGTATCAAAATCAAATTGATTGTGTATATTATCTAACTCACCAATCTGGATCACCCTATCTTCAAAATGTCTCTTTTAAGTTAATAACAACCATATATCTCCTCTAGATAGTGATCGATTTTCAAGCCCGCGATCAAAGTGAACTCCCATTGAAAAAATGCAATGGTGGTGCCTCTAACAAGAAAATATGACACATTATCATGATTTTCACTCGTGTTGACCTCTTGCAATAAAATCCAATGCATGAAATTGCCTGAAAAATGTAAAAATCTAACATCGAGAAAATAGCAAAGGCAAGTTTATCGAATAACTTTTTCTATCTCAGACTCAAATCTTTTTTCACTTTTGCTATCACCCACATAAATGATAATGGGGTCGCATAGGCTTGAAATTGGTCACTCTTGAGAATTTTTAATCTTTTTGATGGTTTCACCATTTTTGTGCTCATCATTAAGTCTTTTTTATGGGAATCAACTACATAAAATTGTAAGATTTTCAAAACTTTCTAAATATGACAATTAAGTACCCAAATTTTTATATCTTTAAACAAAAATTTTGGCAAATCAAATCTAAACAAACAAAATGCAATCTCAACAAGCAAATCTAAACACTAAAAGGCAGGTGTAATACTAAAACAACAATTAAAATATACATGTACAACTAAAACAAGTAAGTCTTAAAATATACATGTAACAACTTTTGAAATAAGTAAGCACCCAAACATGCAAGTCTACAAGTTTTGACACTTCTTACAAAAAGGACAAAATTTATTTATTTATTTCTGCTAATTTGAATGACTACCGCGCCTCTCATTATTAATTAAGATCACAATGGCCAAAATTTTCAGCATTAAGAGGGTAATTAGGTTATGTTATTAGACAAATTGATTATAGCCATATGATTGATTTTCATAATAAGGGTAGTCTTTGAAATATTAAGATAGTAGAAATGGGCAATTACTATAATTTCATAATCTTAAATGTTTGACAATAATGGACTAAAATGTAAAACTTTTAAAGTTGATTATATATATTAAAGTCAAACCACACCTTTTAAATAATTACAAAATTATATAAAATTTTTGTAATTATGACAAATGGGTCCAAAAACATAGTTTCTGGACAACTTTCGGTCACCACCCACTTCTCCACGCCTCCATTTCATCGCTCCCCAACAAATTTTCTGAAAATCAAACCTAAACAAATAAAATGTAATCTCAAACTAAACACCAAAATACCATGCCGAAATTTCATGGTGGCCGAAACCCATAACTTTCCCCGCCCCAAAATCCAAATTTTCATAATTCCCCAGCAAAGTTTGAAACTCGTCTAAGCGAAAATATCAATGCAACAAGTTAATTCTCCGATCTGCAACTTCTCTTTTCGCACTAAATTTGCCAGAAAATAGAAGAAGAGAAAAGAAGAAAGTGAATGGGAGAGAGAATAGAGAAATGTTAAAAAGTTTTTGGTTATTTTTGTTCATTGTCATAATTTTTTGACTTCTTTAATTAAAGAATTATAAAAGATGCCAGTTTGGTAAATTAGAAATTAAAATAAGCTATTTTCAAATTTTTTTTCCTTTTAAATGCTATAATGCATTCTCCTAACTGTGAAAGTGCAACCCATGAATCATTTGGTGAACAATGCTTAAAAGTTTGAACTTAACCGACTTCTACGAGGTTGAACTTCAAACTCCATAAGAAAATAGCCTTAAATTAAGTTCGATGAGGGGCTTCCGTTTTGAAACTCTTATGGAATCAAGCTAAATATATATATATATATATATATATTTGAAAATATATGATAAGTCAGATATAACAAGGTTAGAGATATTATTCAAATAGGAGAAATGTCTGGCATATGGCGTTTTTTAGACATGTCCGAGCCAGCTCTGGAATTAGAATAGGGACTAGATTTTGGTGATAATAGCACGAGTATCACTAGAATTCCTTCGCATGCTTGTTCCTGCCCGAAAAAGGAAGATTTTACAAATAACACTGTTTATTTACTTGTTTGGTTGGAAGCAGAGATATTGGGCATCTTGTTTAAATGCCTCAAGATTTTCTCAGCCATCTGCCTTGTATTAACATCCCCGTAATGGAAAGCACTGACCAATGTTGAAGGCAGCAACCTGTCCTGAGATATACCTAGAGCGTGCTTTTTTCCACCTTTCACTAAAAATCTCTCAATTATCCAAAATGACTTCTGCCATAGGCCCTCTTGCCTGTGCTCTTTAACCACATTCAATACATGTTGTATGGCATTCACTTCGCTCAACATGCTTATGCTCTCGTCTACATCTACTTTGTCATCCAACAATGTACATAGAGCTGATAATGCAGCTTCAACCACCTCATTATTCTCATGGTCCAAACATGCCAACAGCCGATCAACTGCATTTGCATCAATTAAACAAAATGTGTTCTGTGAAGAACAAGCCCCTCTGTGAACCGGGCACAGCCATATCTTCTTCTTTGATGAGCTAACTAATAGGGACTTGGGTAAAGAGAACACTTCCATGAATTTTTTCCTCTTCATTTCTGGTGGTTTTGATAGATTTATTGATTCTGAAGACAGATTCTCCAACCCAATTGCTGATAACCTCTGAACCTCATCACATGATGTTTTCATCAGCAGTTCTGTCAATACAGATGTGAAGTTGTGGGTTCTTGCCAGAAACAGTATTTGGGGTTCGTATAGTGTGGCTGTGAATCTGACTAGAATGCCAACTAGGCCTTCTAGATAAGCACTTGTGTACCTGCTTGTTCTGGTTCCACTTCTTTGGATTCGATTAATTGTCTGCAGAATAGTAGGAACTACATTCTTGCTGAGAAGAGCTAAATTGAGTGTTAGGTTCTGATGGGGCAGTTGTGCAAGAAATTTTGCTGAAACTGCCAGTTTCTCCGAGATGTGGACTGTTTCAGTGGGGCACTGTATCAAGTTCCCAGGTTGGCCTCTGGTTTTGCAGAGTCTCTCAACTAGTGTATGGCCCATGCAAGGTGAGAGTGTAATGAGTAGCTTTATTGCTGCAACAACAAGTTCTTCATGTGGGTTGTTCATGAGTTCAATCAGGGTATAACTAGCTTCCGTTTCGTTTATAACCGATACAATGGTGGCCATTGGTTTGGGGGACTTTGACAGGCATTGTAGAATTCTGATAAGGTTGATGTTGAGTTCATCTGGGGTAGTGTTCTTGAGCATGTAGATTATGTTGTACACAACATAGTCAGATGTCATTGTGTGGCCATACGAATTCACTCGGAGACTGTGATTCTCAATCCCAGATTCCAGTATATTAGCAAGTATTGCAGCAGCTTCTTCTTTTGAGTTCATTGGTTCATCGTGGATTATCCGAATGAACATCTCTTCAACCATGATTTGTGCAATACCTGCTTCTACCAGTATTTTGCAACTCGGATGGTAAGATGATATTTGCACTAGTGCTCTGAATGCAGTCCTTCTTGTGAGACTGTTTCCACTATGCACCATTCTGATGAGAGTGGGAGCAACGCTTTCAGCTACATATGTTTTGCTGTCATGTCCAAGAACAGTATCTCCGAGGTAGCCTGCCATTTCCATCTGCATCTCCTCAGAACCTGTTTATACATTTGATTTTGAAACGAAATAGTTATAATTATACTGAAGCTAATTTTTGAGAAGTCCAAAACAACGCTAACTTGAAACGGTTGTTTCAAATATTACCTTCATTCAGATGATGTATCAAGGGTTCCAAAAGTCCATTTTCTGCCATACACTTGATGTTATCTGGAGATCTCTCAAGATTCTTCAAAATTTCATCTGCTATTTCGGATGCAAAGGCATCAGTATGCCGATTGTATTTGATAGTGATCAGCATCAATATCCCTCCGGCGACTGACCCTATTTTCTCACAGAAAAATTCGGATCTTGAAAGCTCAAACAAGAACAGCATTGTTGCATCCCTAGTAGGCTGGTGACTACTTGAGAGCATCCTGATTAATGTTGAGATATCAATTGTCTTGGCAATTATTTCCTACACATAAAACCGCGAATGTAGGGTAAAATTGGGATTACTTCCAAAGTCCTCAATGACTTGTATCTAGATAACTTTACGTACTTAAATCTTGCGAACAGCGGAAGCTACATATATAAATTATTCAGAACGTGTTAATGGGTTTCTGTTAAATCGAAAAGAACTTGCAGCTCAGGATTGGTTCAACTGTGATGATATGCTTTTGAAGACCTAATTTCAGGTAAATACAAGGCTAATTTAATCTCTTTCGAATTGTTAAGTGCTTGTGATCACAATGTTTTAGTTCATTTCATAAACATTCGGGAAATATGGGCAGTCAATGTGACAAACCTTTCCATCGTCATCCTCCTCCACCAGTTGACGTAATAGTTCCAGTGCTGCACATCTCACGTTTCTGTCTTTATATCCAAGTAAATTAATGAGTAACGGCAACACACCAACATTGCGGACCTGTACCTTATTATATTGTTTCCTTTGGCAGGCATTTTGTAGATCTTTTACTGCCTCGAGTATCATTCTTTCTGAACCTGCTAAAGACAGAGCTGCCCTGGCTACCTTGATCCTTGCGGCGTCATTCCTGTCCTTCCACTCTTCGATTGTGGTCTTTAGAGCTGTATTGGGTCTTAAGCTCGGACTCATCAGCCTCTTTCCTGTGGTTGGGCAAAATATTTCTTCCCAATTTTCAAACTTCTCAAACCACTCTTGTATTGCATTTCTTTCATATGTCACTCCACTTTCTATGGTCACTGGATGATCCATAATTTCCTTGGTTAATGGACAGAAGAAAGCCTCATACAGTGGCTCCATGTACTGAGCCACCTTTGGCAATGTCATCGATCTGTCTATGTTCTGATGTGTGCTTTGGCTGCTGAAGCTTGTACACCTAAAGACATCATTCTGCTGTTGCATTTCACATAACTTCAAATTTTCCATGGAAACTTCCACATTGATAGCGTAGAGGTCTGATTCTGGCAACGCTTGCTCTCCCTTTTTCTGCTCCCCATAAGAATCCATCTTTTGTCCCAGCTCCTCATAAGAATCCATCTTTCGTTCCAGCTCCTCATCCTCATAAGAATCCATCTCTTGTTCCAGCTCCTCATAAGAATCCATCTTTCGTTCCAGCTTTTTTGTCTGAAATAATTGATTTTGGCTTAATTCAAAGTGAGCATTCAGCATCTCCTTTGAAAGAGAACGGATTGCAACTTGTACATATTCTTGGTCCCTAAATGTTGATAATGGTATCGAGCTCAGGCATTCTCCCATGCTCTTTATTACCCCCTCTAGCTCCAGTATTGTGCTTCTCAGTTCAGTATCTAAAATTGGATGTCTACCTCTTTGGCACTTCTCAACAAGATCCTTGGCGAAACTAATGCTTTTAGACAGAGATTCTAGAATCTCCTTCGCATTTAATGGTGTGTACTTAGTTGTCTGCAACTCCGCTATGAATGGAGCAGTTCGATAAAGGTAACATCCAATTTCGGAAAACTTTTCTTTTTCTAATTCTATGCATACCACGGATGCTGTGATCTCCGAAATAGATTCCAGCAACGAATCAGCGAGCCTAGAAAGTGGAGCTGTATCTTTGTTGAACTACAAAAAAGAACGAGAAGTAAGTTTGGCTTTAATATGGCTTATTTCGAGTTTGATTACCCTCACGAATCTTCATTAGTAAGAACCTCATTTTACATGAGCAATAACATTAGATACTCTCCTTTGTTTCTTCAATAATACTAGGATTATGTGATGAATTCCCTGTTTGATGCTCATATTAGACAATAGTTCAGGACTTGGCTGGTGAATCAAATTCTAGTTGTTCTAAACATAAACTGTGCAATATCAACCAGAGGAAATCCTATGTGAATTATTATGTACAGCTTTATCTGTGACCAGAGTAGTGTAGAGTTCTACACAACATTCCAGTTAGCCAGGTAGGAAGATTTAAACACTGAAACAGTTTCAATGAACTGCAAAGCTCAACAAGAAATATGTCTATTATGAAGCTCAATTGACTCTTGATTGTTGTGTCCTCTGCCATCATGAACATAAAAGCAAAAATATTAAGAATTCTAGAAGAGAGTCCTCTCTGCTCGCGAAAGTTAATTATGGTGATAAGACTGAACAAATATGGCATCATGCTGTTCAAAAGAAGTATAAAAAATGGGAAAAAAAAACAAGTAAGAAAGAAAAATAAATAAAAGGGAAATCTCATACCGACATCTAGTGGGAGCTTCTTCTGGTTGAAGCAGTAGAAGTTTAGAGAACTGTGAGTTCAGTAGGAGAAGACATTAGGAAGGAAGAGGGTTTTTGTTGTGGTGCACGTCTTGATAGTTGTTATAATAGAAAATTCAGTTATGTTGCCTTTGAATTGTTCAACGGAAAGAAGATTAAGGTCTTCACCCATCACAGGAGACCTGGACTAAGTCAGAAAGCATTGAGTGAGGAAACAGTCATTCAACAATTGGATAAAGGTAATGGTTTGGTAACAGGTTTCAGGTTTCTTATTCTCTTTGAGAAGAAGAAAGCCTCGTCTATTGGCCTGTGTTTCTTTTTCTCTATCAGAAGAAAGCCTCGTATGTATTTCCATTCACTAACAACAGCATACATTTGAGTGGCTGTGACATCGAAATATGGTTGTCTGCCACGTCAATATCGTGTGATTATCGCCAGCAGCTGGATCTTAAAAATGATCACGCATTCTCAAGTGTTACAACCATTTGATCTGAATAAAGACAGGATCATGCTTTCCAGGTTCTTGAAGTTTATGATAGACACATATTCTAGGTGCAGAATTCGCTTAGAAGAGAAGAGGTGCTTATTTTTGGTCTTATAGATGTAGCGACTTTCTCAAAGCAAACACGTTAGACAAAAACTTGAACGAGCCTCCAGCCTTAACGATAGAGTGGGGGAGGAGGAGGGAGAAAGATGACAGCTACTTGATCCGTTGACGGACGGATAAACTCTAATTGTTTTAGGTGATTTGATCATCGAAGCTTAAACATGATTGTTGGGTTAGTCGCTTATCAACAACATATTTCAGCTCATCTGACTAGACGGTGTTTTATTGGAATCGTCGTTTGGTGTACGACTTTTAGCACCATAGTGATTGATTTGACTCGTCCATTTCGTTCCTAATTATTATTTCACGAGAGATGAAATGGTTCTGTTGTTCTATTATTAATAATAAAAAATAATTTAATTAATAAAAAAATTATAATATTTATTTTTATCTATTATTAATAAATAAATTTATAATATTACTTATATTAAAATAATAAAACTATCTTTTTTATCTTATCACTTTCTCTGGTATTCTATTCTATTCTATTATTGTCACTGTAATTGCCATTGAAAGGATATTAATAATGTTATTATCAGTATGGCTTGCAGGTAAGAAATAAAATGCCAAATTACTTACTACCAGTGGGCTGTTGTGGGACCGGACCCCCTGCTGGGTTTGAATTCAATATGACTGCTGCCTGCATGAACTTCTAGTTCACCACAAGTATGGTGGCTAACCAAGTACAAATTTTTTTGACAATTGATACAAACTTATATATTTTAATATAAAACAATATAATTACTAAATAAAGAACCCAATAAACATAATAATTATTATTATATTTTTACTTACACTTAAATTCATTATATTTTTATTATTTATTTAAATAATTATAATATATTAATTTATTTATATTTTCATAAATTTATTTATATTTAAAAATTTTAATTAAAAATTTAAATATATAATTTCATACAAACATATATATATATATATATAAAATCAAAATATTTTTTATTTTACATAATTTTTTATAATATTTTTCAATTATTATATTAATATATTTTTAAATAATTAAAATTAAATATATATTAATAATATTAATAAAAATTAAAAAATTATAAAAAAATAAAAAAACAAATTTTTTATTAAATATATTAAATAAATAACATAATTATGACTTAATTATTTAATAATTATATTCTATTAAATTTTTTAATTTTTAATACAATTATTAAATACATTAGATTTAAATTAAATTTTGTTTAAGATAACACAAATATAACACGGTAATTCCAACTCTAAGTAGCTGCTTCACAAGTGATTGGAAGAGTTATATGAAATGTAAAAGCGAGGTCCCAGAGGATTTGTCATGCTCCAGGGCAATGCAAAAAACTGTGTTATCTCATTATATCCGATAGTTTGTCCAAGAAACACTTATTACAACACTCAGAATGGGAAAAATTGAATAAAAATTACTATAATTGAAGACATTCTTCAGAAGAAATGGTGCAAAGGTGGCAAATCATACCACAGAGAATAATAATGCCTGCTGCTTTAGTGAAGCCGCAAACTTCTGAAATCAGTTAATCTCGTCATCCCCAAATAACAACAGAAGCTCAAAGTGCCCATCACAGCCTTCAATCCTCCAGACTTCTTGAATTGCTCAACCGCCAAAACTTTAATTTCCACATGCTATACACAGCTTATATCAATACAACTGACCTAAATTTTAACTAGCTTCTGAGCTGCTCTTTCGGCTAATGCTTGCATAAAGTAGCATACTGCCGCCCCTTAACATAAAACTTCATAGTTCAAAGAAAACTTGTAGGGGTACCTTCAGCTAAAGCTCAGCGGCATCTTCTTTTGAGATTTGTACAAAGACTCCAATTGGGCGCAAGAAACTTCTTGCCTTTCAGTGCATCATGACCATTAAGGAAAGAAACACAATCACCATTACCTTGTTGCTGAGTGCCAGGTAGAAAATAATTTCAAAGGGGAAGCTGTCAAGAGAAGCATGTGGCTCAGACTAGTTGAAGAAATAAGGAGAGCCTAAAACGTCTCTGAGATCAAAGTCTCCCCGCTCTGGTAACGGTGGAAAGTTTAATCTAGGAAATGACTTCTGAAAGCTCTCCAACAACTGTGACAAAAAAAAATATATATCAATAAATTCAGAAAATAAACAGAAACAAATGGCTGATTCAGAGTTTAAAAGATTTTAATTTTGAGAGAAAAATATCTCATTTCCATAATTGCATTTTCATAAACAAAAGTTATTAGTTTTCTATAAACCTTGCTGATTCTGATTTCCAACAGAAAGTAAAACAATTGCATTTATACATATTCTTGACAAAAACAAATAAATAAACAAAATTGATATACATTTAGTGTTCATGTTTCTCAAGGCTTAATTTTCTCAAACCTCAATGTTTGTATGAAGTTCGAGTAAAACAGTAAACAAGGTAGATGCGAATGGTAAGATGCATTTCCTATTTGCAAGGATAAGAAAACTTAAAAATAATAGGATAATATAGCACTTAACAATTATCAATGAAACTTAAGCATCCATTGGACCAGAAAACTTGATAGAGTTGTCCGTTACTAGTTCCCTCGGTTGTTTTTAACATAATGTCAGGTTGACTAGAATACAAATCTCCAGTATTTCTTCACTTCAAATTTGTAAAAAAATAATATTCAAAAAGAAAATCCCTAACTAGCTCTGTCCTACCTCACATGATAGAGCAATCTATGGGTGGAGATACTTACATTCTCCAGTATAGGCTGGTTGTAGAGTTCAACAAACTTTTCCCTGAGTATCATATGCATTTTATCAACATCACATGCATGTGTCCAATATGAATCATGGACCCCTGTAATCAAACATTGGTGTCAAATAGTCTAGATTCCCGATATAGGGATAACATAAATACACATATATATCATATAACTAGATAAGACACAAAAGAGGGCGCTAAGTACCAGCAAAACTCAAGCCTGCCTTTTTGCAGGCAACAGCAGTCATCATCATATGGGAACCATCAAGAGAGTGAACAAAATTTGGGGGAAAAGCAGTTCTCTGCCGCTTAGCCATGATCTATAATAATCACAAAAGCAATGGTATTAGTTATGTAATGTTTAGAATTTACAAGGCTCAAAAATCTATTTTTGCAAATGGTTGACCGTAAAATCCACTAGGTAAAACCTGAAAAATATGAAAGGATAGTTATTAAGAAATTTTATAATAATATTCAAGGCTAAGCTTTACAAGTTAATGAGACCAAAATAAAGATGTTCATCATTTTTGTTAATTTTGCTCTTTACAGTTTTCAAAGACACAGATTGATGAGATAAAACTGTCAAGGAAGACGAAAAAGACCTTGTCAGTTTCTCTCTGTAGTGCCAATGTCTGGAGGGAAGTTTTAATCTGCATTTATTTCAACAAACCATTAATGAAAAATAGCAATCTTCAAAATGGTATAACAACATGATTAAAACATTGTCAGTTTCAAAGTTCAACAAATTTCTTAGAATATTACAAGATGTCTTCCTAGCTGCCGGTAAGGTTGTACAACAGGAAGTCCAAGAGGAGTTGTCCACCGCACCACCTGATTCTCTGAAGCTATGATCTGTTTATATTCAAATTTAGCAGTCAGAAACTGCAAAACCACCAGATGACTGATGACTAACAGGAATGATACTAAGATGTGAAGCAATACAATTAAGCACAGCACTTGAAAATTACACCGAGGTTAAAAAAAAATTCACGACAGATGTGAGGGAGACAGATGACATGAGAGTCAAAACTTTAAAAGATAATGGTTAACGAATACATATACTGCACTAAAATATGAAAATAGCAGAACTTGAATATCTATTTTTCTGAATCCTTTTTACCAGAATTTTTTGAGGATATGTAGATGGGGTTTGAAGGGTCTCCAAGTATAGAAGAAAGCTTTGGAAACAGCCATTTCAGTTTTCTTTTGTGAATAATAAATAACTGTGCAGTGCACACCCTTGTGCATGGGCAGTAAACATGAGACTGTCAAACAAAAACGAAAAAGAATATGAAGTTCTGAAACCTAACAAGTTAAAACATCAAAATAATTCCAAGATTGAATCAGAAAGGTTTGGCTCAGTCAGGAAGAAACCATTAGAAGATTTCAACATCCTAAATTTAAGCTTGTTTGCCAAATTCCCCAAGACATCAAAAGCTCCAAAACTCCATAAAACATGTACTACAAACACAGAATTGGAATGTGTTGCCATTGTTAGAGCTTAATGCTATTATTTAAGTCCTTACATATGAGCATAAGCTTTTTGGTCAAGTGGGATCTTAACAGCCATCACTGAGACAACCCAACATAAAGGAATCTACCGCCACCACTGACTATTTAGCTAAACAATTTTCCAGTATTCCGCCATAACAAGTAGCTAATAATAAAACATGCCACCACCAGTAACAGTTATATACAGACACGGGAACCAGCCCCATCCCATGAATAAAATGATCTGGTCTGACCTCTATGCATTGATCACTCGTAAAGGACCAAACACATTCCACAAATAAATTGATCTAATTCAAATTTTCATACAATATAGTTAGATCACTGAGTAACTCTTGAAGACACACAAGCTTTATCTATCAATAATATAATATAGGCATGACTTCATTAGAACAATCTCCATAGGTGAACTACTCAAACATTAGCATCACTGCTGCCAACTATCAGTGTGATAAGGTTTCCAACTATAGGTGAATTACAGCATTTGCATCTAAAACACTAAAAAAAGAAATAACAAGAATAAAGGAGACACACCTTTGCGCATTGGCCAAGCCAACTCATGATACTTCTTGCTGCTTCAAACATTTCTCCCAAAGCAGTCAATGTTGTCTGCTCATGCAATGTGGGGGGGGGGATAAAAAAAGGGATCAGTTCAGACCATGTTATACATGCACACAAATAAATGGTAGGCTCATTTACTTACTTTTGCAGCATAGCAAGCTGCTCCAAATAGTTTTGCATCATCTTGAATAGCACAGCGTTCCTTTAACCTCTTCTTGATTTGGTCACGAGCACCGATATACGTGACGCCATATACTGATGTCATCACTGTCTGCTTCACCAATTTTCTGTCCACCTAAATATGTCCAATTGTACAGGTAAAACACTAGAAGAACAATCTTAACTGGCTAATGAAAATTCTGATAGGAAACGCAAGCCTCCTAGTTCACATACAAACTATATGGGTTAGCTGTATCATCAATTAAAAGATTAAAAACCAATTTCTAACAGATGAAGTCTCAAATCATTTGTAGATTCATATGGAAACAATAAAGGCATTACAATTCAATGGCACAAGAAAACAATAAATACCTGATTGATTAAAAGCCTTGCATACAATGCATTTGGATTAGTTACAGGATCTTTCTCTGCATCCAACCGCATGATCTCAAGAACTCTGGATTGCAACAACAAATTAAATGGATTAACAAGAGAGAAGGGAAGAGAGAGGGAGAGAGAGAGAGAGAGAGAAAGAGAGAGAGAGGAGAGGGAAGAAGAGAGGAAGAAAGTAATGCCTACCGGGCCGCAATTCCCGAGTAAACATCTGCAGGTTTATCTCCTCCCACAAGATTTACAGCAGCAGCTCCCAACTAAAAAATAATGCCACAAAATTACTCAAGTGAGGAAGAGCTGATATTATAGTGCCAAAGTCTGTAACTCAAAAGGATTGAATTGTCTTTAACTAACAACAAATGGAAGTTCCATTACCTTGTCCCTTCCTAGGGCAGCATAATGTTGTAAGCCATTGCATGAGCCATCCTTGCAGAGGAAAAAAACAGGAAAAGGCAAACTTAAGTTCCAGAGGACAGGATATATTCAACTAATAAAAATGATGATGCAATAAAAGAGTGAATCTTGTGATGCTCAACTTCATTAAATACAGCATAATGGCAAGGCAATATAACAAGTAAAAATCATTAAAATCTGTTCAATATCATATTCATATTCTATCTTCATCCACCATACATGGGTCAAACTACAAGTATCATGCCATGTTCTGACACAATGATGATAACTACAATCCGTCAAAGACAGAGGCTCAAGCATCAAAACCTAGAAAAATTGACAAGGCTACATACATTTCTAAACTGCAGAATTTCAACCTTTTGTTTCCTATGCAGGCCAGAAAAGTCAAGAGTTCATCTTTCATATTAATATTTTAAGGAAAAAAATACTTCACTAGAAAACTGAAAAGTTTATCAACCCCATCAACCCAAAAAATTAAGAGAAAGAAACTCTATTTTAGTAATAAAAATTTGTAGCATGCACATCCATGAGATCATATGATTTGCATGAATGCTCGCCAGTTAATTATATGCAATGTAAACTCTATTTAAATAAATGCAATCTCACTTAAGTGAAAACAGAAAATACCATGTGGACAGGAATATGGGAAATAGTAGACTCTGGAGAGGAGCTTCTCAATGCTTCTGCGAGATTAATACATGCTGCCAAGCATTGAAAAGGATCCTCTGCGCTCAACCACCAGTGCCTTCCTTCGAGAGGTCTGTCTGCAGAGTCAATAATATCATCCAAATGATTCTCGGTGAATGCTGTCCGGCCTTCGTAAGATAACTTGTCCACACCACCAGCATATAAATTTGCCAGATGTATCTTCAGCCAATTTAAGCCTGATTTCCCAAGAGCGCGTCCCTCTGCAAACTCCAAGACCCCGCGGCACAGATCTGAACCAAGATGATTTAAATACGGGTGCATGGGATATGCACGACCACGGAAATCAACGTTATGCGGGTAGTAGAAACCTTCCTCATCCTTCATCTTTCGAGCCACCTTATCCCCAATAAAGAAAAGATTACTATTCAGCATAGCAGAATATGCAATAGCACTAAGTAGATTTTACTGAATCGTGATGTTGCTTACAGCAAGTTTGAGTTCTATATCACAACGCTGTGAATGCCTCTCACTATTTTCCTTTTTAGCAGCCTTAAGTTTCCACTTCCATTTCTTGATTTCTGCTTCATCTTCTGTGTCCGGTTCCTCGGGAAGCAAAACCTGTTAATTAAAATAACTTTAGAGAAACTGAAGAAGAATGAACACTGTAAACAAGCACCGAAAAGCTGCATTGCATACATGATTGAAAATGGAACAATAAAGTTTACATTGAAGAATTCTCCACCCCTTCAACAAGAAAAACTATAGTGAACCAACATTGAAGGAAAAGACTATTTTGGCTTATCTAACAGTACTCACATCTTCACGGTCAACCAAGCCAGCAAGACAGCCTCCATTTGCCCACATTCTGTCAATTACACTAAGTATCCTTTTATTTACTCTCCATTTGGTATTTCCAAGTGTATCCAGAGCCTGATTCACAAAATAATCATAGAATTACTTCAACCAAGCAAGGATGAGCTCCGCACAGAGTGCAAACATATAAAATGGGCCACATGTCATAACAAGTCCTTAAGAAAAATGCCACAAAAAGTACATGTCCAAGATTAACGATTATTCATTAAACATTGAACATAAATTAGAAGAAACTAGAATATAGAGCTCCAGATTTCACAAACCTCAAAAACTGGCTCCAATTGACTCCTTGGAGTTCTTTTTACTGTCTCACGCTGTTGTTTTGCTCCATGAGTTCGCATGACATAGGATGGTAAAAATAAGTATGCACCTCGGTCATACCTGCCAGAACACAAAGCATGAAAATAAATCCAGTATACACGCCTACAAGAGCGAAGTTTTGATATCAACATCCATTACAAGTAATGTGAAAACAACATGCTTTACCATTCGAAAGCATTAAAGCAAAAATGGTTCCAAATACAAACTCAATTAAGCCTCGGAGCCAGACTAGGGCAGAATATGTTCTAATAACAATATAAAATTTGTACAAAAACAAGCAAAAGAAATCTACTTCCTTCGATTCTTTAATAAGACTTGAATAATAAGCTAGAACCCAGTGCCTAAATAAAAATAAATTACAAAATACTTGGAATTATTGCCATAAGTAAAAATGCTAAAATATGAAATCCATACCCTGTCCAATTTAATGGTGGCACCAACATTGGCATGTAAGGAATGACCATGTGCCTAGCCTGTTGGGAAAACAAAAATTAATTTCATCCTTATACCTTATGTATAGATATGTAAGAAAAGCATAAGCATGTAACAACCGACATTATTGGAACATCCAATTATTAAAAACAGTAGTAAACAGAAAAGCATGAAATGCAACCCATCCTGGAATATGGTATTCCACTCACAGTGCTCTGAAGACCTCGGCGGACTAGCGGATCGCATTCAATAACACCATACCTCCTGCCCTTCCTATTATGGAAACCACAAAAACACTTACATTATGATCTAAGAAGGGAGTGGGATTTTTTTATAGGCACTAGATTAACCAGAAATGCAGTCTTCCTTACTGTGCATCTTTTGTGACATTTTTAAGATTGTGCACAAATGCTGGGCGAATATCAGGTGGACTATCGCCTAACTGGTCAACAGGAGGCTGTATATAGGCTGTTTCCATTAACAACTGTATCAAACGGCAGCCAACCTGGGAAGTGCAAGGCATCAAAACAAGAAGAACAGCAATAACAAAACAAGAATGGCAAACAGAACAATCTTCCACATTTACAGTTGCAAACAGAACAAACTTCCTCATTTACAACTACAAACATCACAAACCTTAACATGAGCCTCCTGACCCCATGGCTTTGAATCATCTTGTCCCTTCACTATCCCTCTTACTTGTTGCAACTTTTGTTTTTTTATTAAGTTAGTAACTTTTTTCCTTAATTTTTCCTGTTCTTTTTTTAGTTTCTCATGTTCGTCAGTTGCAGGTTCAGATATATCTTCCAATTTCTTATCCATTACATTCTTCGTCTTCTTTGTCTTCTCAAAGAAATTGTGTATCCTTGCCTGATCCACATAAGACACAGTGTTATGTAAGCAAAAATGAAAAATATTGTTATTAAATTTATTGAAGCACCCACAAAAGTAATCCATATGGTGTTCATCTAAAAGATCTCTAGAGCAATATGCTGTTATATGAAGAAGCAGGATAAATTGGAATCACTCAAACAAAGCTATTGTGGAAACTGAGAAAACCATAGCTTGTTTATGAACATCAAGTCCTTTGCCTACAAGATTGACTTACAACTTTATTTCCAAAGCCAGGTTTTACAAAAAGAATAATACTATTCACAGCTATGTACATCCACAGTAAATAAACAATCCCCCAATCACAGCTTGACAATTCCAATGAAAAAGGAAAAATCTGAATAATAAATGAATCAAGGAAAAGAAGCCCCTTCAAGAAAAAATTTTAAAAAAAAACTCAGAAGATAATCCTTAATCCCCTTCAAATCTTTTCTATTTCTCTCATTGCAAGGGCTCCAAATCAGAATAAGCACTGAAGTCTTCATTTCAACTGCCCCTTAAATCAATATTTCTCATGCAACCAACAGTAGAGCAAAGCCATCTTTGGTAATTAACAGCATTCCAAATACTGTAAAAAGTCCTACATAAAGTTAGCAACCCCTGTCATTGCAAGTAAAACAAAAATTTGTAATACACCCCAATGACTAATTTCAAGGTACTTGACATAACAACTTCCCACTTTTAGAAGGGAACAACACCAACTTAGTGTCACAAAAGAGAGCACGAATAAAAATGTGTGCACCACCATTATAAAGCTCGTGTCCACCTGAAGTTTGCAAAACCAAACAAAAAAACTAACCTCTGACTAGCTTTGGCATCACCAAAATGTAACCTAATTATCACTCACCTAATCAAAGTTGAGGTAAATCTAGTTCTCTGACGAACTAGGGTGCTACTAGAGGTCAGCAATTGCTATCACCTCAACTCCTTCTAGAAAGGAGTAATGCAAGCAGTATGAGGTACATTAAGCAATGAGAAGTCTGGGCCATATCATTACAAGACTATAGTGATGCTTGGAACAACTTACTCTTCAAGTTCCTACTACCAATACAAAATGATACTTCACATAGTGATTTGCAAGTTCAGTCAGATTCGAAAAAAGGAAAGTTAGAACACCGCCAAAGCATAATTCTTTTCTTTCATTTGTTAACCACAAATTATAACAAACATATCCATTGAACAAAATATGCTCGAAACAACCCAAATGTAACATCACTAAGAATATCCCAAAAAAAAACTTGGTTTACGCACCTCATTTTCAATGGCTTCACCTATGTGACAAGCAGCTTGTACCACCCTAACACACCCAACTTCTCCTGCATTTGTCATCAACAACCCTACCAACTTATGCATAGTAATAACTGCCATCATATCAGCCGGTAACTTATCAAAATACGGTGCGTAAGTCATCTGTTTCTTCCTATCCTTGCAAGTTTCTTGGTCTTTAGCAATAGCATCTCTTAGGGGCTCAAACCAACCAAGAAACAAGGACTTAACATAAGGCAAATTTGGTGCAAGCTTTTGCTCACACATGTCCACTAAAAGCTCTTGGTACTCCTTGGCTGCCCTTTCCCATGCTTCAGTCTCCACCTTGATCTGCCTACGCTTTAACATGTAGTACTTTGCTGCACCCATCCCAGCAATCATTTTCTTAGGCTGCTTATTAAATAGTGATGACGAATCAATTATGTTGACTTCTTGTTGATTTATCTGCTCTATCGATTCCTGCGTTTCTTCAGAGCTCGAAAGGTCTGATTCTGAAGCAATTGCCTCCGCAGAACTTGCATAACTTCTACTAGAAAAAGCGTCAAAAGTGTTGATTGATTGAATGAAATTGGACCGACCAAAATTGGTTTTTTGAGATGATAAAACACTGCCTCGACGAACACCAAGAAGTGGGTACGAAGAATCCAGGAGTGTTTGGGTCTCTGAAGGTGTTATTTTCTCCAGGAAGGAAGATTTTTCAGAAATTATCGAAGAAGAAATTTTAAACTTTCTAGAAAAAGCATATCTGGCTAGGTTTCTCCACATTTTAACGAAGAGTTGTTCAATGAATAGAGAAAGAAAACGTAAATTTACCAGTGCAGAGAAGACGATAATCTTATAATTAAAAAGATAATTCAAAAATTTCCACTAATTTTCGGCAGAATTGATAGATATCAAAGAGATGGGAGGAAGAAAACAAAATTAAATTCAGAAACATAGAACTATAAGAAGAAACAGAGAAGAATGAAAGCTATGGGGAAAACATACGCAGCCGCCTCTAAACCCTCGTAAAACCTGCAAAGCTCTGTTTTTCTGTATGGAACTGGGCCGAATAGTGCACTGACCCGATACGACGGGCGGATTGGTGACCCGATTGAAAATATTAATATTACTTCTTGTTTACTTTTGACTATTAGAATTTATCAATATTCAATCCTTCAAATACTTGTTGCTTTTGGACTACCTACTTACTAATGTCGTATTTCTCATAATTAATTAAAATAATTCATTGCATAATTAGAATTTAATTTACAATTTTCTTTGAATCGGGCATTTTATTTTATTTTTAAAAAATATTTTTGAAAATTAATTATTTATAAAGATATTAAAAAAATATATTTATAAATATTTTTGAATAATTTATAATTATTCAATCATAAATTATTAACAACAACAACAACATCAGATAAATTGTTTGTAGTTGAAATCATAAACGGGGTTTTCATATCTAAGCAATTGAAAGAATGTGATAGGGATAATTATATCAAGGTTCGATTTCGATTCTACATAAAATTAAAATTTATTTTAAATAAAATTGATTCTTAAAATTTAAAATAAAAATTTATCTCATGTAATAAGATATTATATTTTTAGATTTTGGTTTAATTTTGATTCTTAAATAGAGTTATCTTAATTTTTATTTTTATTTTTTGATAAAATATATTTTGGAAAAATCTATTTAAATATAATATTATAAGTATATTATATTTAAATATAATATTTTGATTCTTAAATTATAAATTTAATTCAATAAAAAAATTCAAAATAAAATAAAATAATATTAAATTATGAAAGTAATAAAATAAATGAATAAAAAAATTGAGTGAAGGAAAGAAAAGAAAAATAATTTATAAAAAAAAAGAATTAATATATGATAAATTTTTTAAAAAATTATGTCATCACTAGAATTAATACAGTAGATCATGAAAAAGAAAAATTAAATTTTTTATAATAATAAAATTATACCTGATGATATTTATTTATTAAAATTATTAACTAATTTGATAATTTTAAAATAAATATACGTAAAATATGATTTTATTAAAGCATTGTACAAATAACATAATAGATTTAAGTTAAATAAATATTATAAATATATTGATTAATTTTTTTTTATAATTCAATGAATAAAAATTATATATTTTTTGATACATTTATTATTGAATCTTGAGAACAAGGGGAGATCTCCAAGTCGAACATAAATCGTTTGAGGAAACAGACACGTATTGAAGGTGGTGCTGCTTTCAGGAATCGACATGCATAAATTTGAATTTCGCTTTCAAGTGCCAAGCATTTTTGTCACAATTCTGCGTTTTTCAGGTTCACAATTTTGTAACATTTTCACTGTGTCAAGAAGTAATCCCTATAAATAGAGAGAATTGGAAATTAGGGAACAAGTATTCAGCACTTAGGAACTCTGCCAACCGTTGAACATCTCAGAATCATACTCTTTATATCCCATATCAATCCACATCCACCGTGGCAATCCTTGCCTTTTTCATTCTTAGCATTATTTATTTCTACAAATATCAATGCCAAAATTGTTCTAATAGTTTTAATCTTGCCAAGGATCACTTTCAGTCCTCACTTCCGATGGTTCAACTACTTGTGTCCCTGAGGCTTCACCGGCACTATTGTCAGATTCTGCTGCATTCTCTTCTGATTCCTCTGCTTCATCCCCTTCGGATCTTCCCCATCTCCCTCCAAGGGCCATTGCCATCATCTCATAGATCTTGTTTCCCAACTCAGCTGGGCTGTCAGGCTGCATAATTTATGGGACAAATTTATTTATTTAAATATGAATAGACATAAATATAAGAAAAATGTGTGCAAAAGGTAATAAAAAGATTTATGATTTGTGCTTACAGTAAACCCACTGGAGATCAATGCCGTATCATACAAAAGATCAACAGCTCTCTTGGCATCACCACTGTTGGGGGCACTTTTGCAAGCAGCCTGCATATTAAAGAACCAAATATTATATGCGTGTGCGCGCACACACACACTCAACTCACTCACCATCTGGTACATTTTTGCAAGCAGCCTGCTCATTAAAGAACCAAATATTCTATGGGGGCGCGCGCGCGAGTCAGGAAAAATTTTGCGCTTCCAGTCCATGAACTTGCTATAAAATCTCACCACAGCAGTTCCAATATTCAAAACTAACATATCACCAGATATTTGCTCCACTAATTCTACATGGTAGGCTTAGAAAAATCTCATGCTCACTAATACCAACTTAAGCCATTGGTAATCAGTAGATAGTGAATAGAAAAAATCCCATTTGTGACATTTGCACTTCCAGTTTAAACATTTTAAGCATTTCGAACTCATAACCATACTCCCCCATCATTTCCAATTTATTAGGGTACTCTCTAATTTCATGTCCTTTGTTAAATTCATAGAATAGTATCAAGACACAAACAGGTACTATAAATAATATCAGCTACAAAAATCATGCAGAATGACTTACATTTAAATCTTTAATGATGGGATGATCAGGATTAATCTCCAATATTCTCCTTCCCCTCATGAACTCCAAACTTGAGGTATCACCCAGAGCTTGTGCTTTCATTAACCTTCAAAGGGGAAGGAAATGCATTATGTGAAATGATGAATCAACTACAACTGTTTTATTATTGTCATCTGGGTGCTGAGAAGTCTTAACCAACCTTTCCATATTGGCAGACCATCCGAACTTGCCTGAAACAAGCACACAGGGAGATGAGCTCAGCCGCTTTGAAACTTGGACCTTGGCCACCTTATCACCAAGTTGTTGCTTTATCCAATCACAGAGGAGATTGTATTCTTGTTTAGTTTCCCTTTCTTTGACCTCATCCTCATCGCCTGATACATCATATTACCCAGCGAGAAGAAATGAACACCAAAAGCCCCATTAATATAAAATGATAATTATGGGAAAAAATATTTGATCACTATCAATGAGCACAAAAGGAAAAGCCATTACTAACCCAGCTCTAAATCTTCCTTGCTAATGTCAACAAATTTCTTTTCCTTGTAGGTCTGCAGGTTCTGGATGGCTACTTCATCGATAGGCTCAATTAAATATAGAACCTAAAACGAACATGAACATACATCAGCAATCCAGAAAAAGAAGAGATCATAATGTCCTCAAACATAAGTATCCACTACCATGCTGACATGGAATCAATTTTCCAAAGGACAAACAAATGAAACATTTCCCATATAACCTAGCATAATAATAGCCATTAGCTACGCAAGGAGGAGATGAGAAAGAAACTGTAATGCTAAAACCTTCATTGGGCCTCCAATCTTTTTCTTCCTCCCTTTAGAATTTCTCAAATTCATATTATAACTATAACATGATGTCATTCAGCATCCAATCTCCTTCAGTCATATTAACTAAATCAAACAAACTTAGGATGCCCAACCTTGGCTTCAATTTTTATACTAACACGTCATGGAAATACATAGAACGTGCATACCTCAATATCTTTCTGAACCAACTTCTCCAAAAATGGAGCACTCTTTGCACTTTTCAAACTGTCTGTTGCCAAGTAATAGATGGCATTTTGTTTCTCACCCATATTTTCAACATACTCATCAAGGCTAGTCAACTCCTCTTCACTCTTTGAGGTGTAAAACCGCAGCAGAGGTGCAATTCGTTTGTGGTTCCCAGAGTCTTCAACACATCCTAATTTTAGAAACCTGCCAAAATTCTCCCAGAATTTTTTGTAATCCTGAAACCAAGATGACCTTATTCTTTGTAATTAAACAAGTCAGGGCAAAAAAAAACAGTAACTACACTGTTTAGGATATACAAACCTCTTTGTTCTCACTTTGAGAGATATCTTGAATCATGTCAAACGTTTTCCTGACAAGTCTCTTTCTCATAATTCTTATCTGAAATAAAAAATTTGGGAATCAATAATAAACAACACGATTTGATCAATCCTATATAGCAGAGACAGAACAACTGACAAATTATAATCCGAGAACAAAAAAATGTAGGAAACATTTGATTGAGAATTTTCAGAAGGATCTCAATCAAATGTAGGAAACATCCCTCTCACTAATGCATCCACAGAAATCATGTTCATTAGAGAACAAAAAAAAATGTAGGGAAGTCAGACTTACAATTCGGCTTTCTTGAAGGATCTCTCGGGAAACGTTGAGAGGGAGATCATCTGAGTCCACCACACCCTTCACAAAGCTCAAGTATCGTGGAAACTACAAATCAAACATTTAAATATGTTACATGTATGTTGAAGTTGATAAGTAATGCAAGCAGCATCATATGCTCTGCTATATTAGTATTGGACATGGCAACACTATTATTGACATGAACATTTGCTTATGAAATTCAAGTCTTCAGTCCTCACTCTCTGTCAATAGGAGTTAATAATTCCACATGCTAAAAGGATCTACTTAACAGAGAGCCAAAAGGTTAACAATCATTATGAGTCTTTTCTAGCATTATACCATCACTAGACAAGCTTGGCAAAAGCAAAGACAAGAAACAAAAATGTTGTTCATAATGTTAAATCATTTCTTCTAAAGTTAGGGACACAAGGATTAATGATAGATGGAATGACATTCTGCTATATGTTAAAATTTTGACCCACAAAACAACACAATCTCAAAGGATATTGCCTGAATGGCAAACTTACCAGTTCCCCATCAAAATCATCTGAGATAAACACACGCTTGACATACAATCGTATATTCTTTGTTTTTGGATTTATTACTTCCTCATTGTTTAGAGGCCCCATTCCCGGAACATAAAGAACACTCCTGAACTCCACCTCACCCTGCACAATTTTTTTAAGCATAGTTAATCTCGTAACCAAATATGTATCCACTTTAACAAGAGTACAGATTTCAGAACCTCTGTAGTGAAGTGAGTGTATGCAAGGGGATCCAAAAATTCATTGAAAGTCTTCTTGTAGAATTCATGGTACTCATCTTTCTCAACTTCTTTTGTATTCCGCATCTACAAAGAAGAACAACCACACATAAGTCACATGATATTTTCCCTACAGGGTAAGAAAATAGTAAGAGAAAAGAAAAGGGAAAAAAATACTGGTCCTTGAAAGCTCTTCATGTAAATGAAATGTAAATCAGGAAAGAATATTTTAAATTGACAACATATAAACATGATACTCACCCATATTGGTTTTGTTTCGTTGGCCAGTTCCCAGTCCCAATACTTCTCAGTTTTAGTTGTTTTCTTCTTTTTCTTTTCACCCTGGACACATACACCCACTTAAGCAGCATATATACCAAGAATATGACAGCAACAGCCACTATCAACAATATCTCTCATTTACCTCTGGCGTTTCTTCCCCTTCTTTTGGTTCTTCCTCTTCTTCCACCTATCCGAATCAATATAGCAAACAAATGACTATAAATCGTGCTTAAATGTATGAAGCAAACAAATTTTCTGAACACAGAACAGACTAGAGTTATATACATTACACTAGGTATTCTATCAATTTATCAAGAAATGAAGTGGCCTTGCCTAACTAATGATAGGTACAAGAGTAACATTTTAGATTGAAAATACTTTCAGTACTAGTGACCATATGTAATGTTGGCCGACATGGTTATGTCATATTCGATCAAGGAGACATGGGGATAAACTATGTGTACGCCTTACTAGCTAGCAGTGTTCAAGAAGTTATGGAAGTAAACTAACATTAACACCTTCATTGTGTCCCAGCAACAACCAGTATGAAGAAAACTAGTAAAACAACAGTGTGAAACAACCATCATGTCCAGCTTTTAGATAGCATATAAATAGACATGAAAGCAGGCATTTGTGGCATCTTTTGCATATTTAAAAACAGCCTGAAAGAGAGAGAGGTGCTTGTTATTGCAAAGAGTGTATATATGCTCACCTCAATGGTTCTTGATTTCTCTTGCCAGGTATAGATGGGGAAAGAAACAAACTGTGAATAATTCTTTACTAAACCCTGAATTCTTGCTGGTTCTGAGAATTCATACTTATCATCCTCCTGCAAGAAAATAACATATTAGTGGGTCTTTAGTACACCTAGAACCCATCATCCTACTCCAACTAAGATTTTTTCACTTAAAAGATAGAGAGAACTCCCATATAAAGAAAAATAAGAAAAAAGACAAATGTCCACAACATAGGAAGTGCCTACTTAATCTCTCCAAGTATTACAGCCTTACAGGGCAATGCTGAGAATACTTCTTTATTCATTCCACATGCATGCACAGGTGAAATGCATGCAAATATGCAAAGCTAGCATCTAACAAAATCGAGCTTGTCTTATTTTCTATATATGAAAACAAAGTCGGAATACCCTTAAATAAAGTGTGACTTGCGTTCCACGCTTTAGGAGCTTCTCAGGATCGGTTTCTTCCTTAATCACATAGGAGCTACTATCAGCTGCTGCTTCCCAAACATATTGCTTATCTGAGCGTGGGCTCTTTGTAGACACTACCACCTAATTGCACGTAACAATATCAAGCTCAATAACAAAGAAACCACATAAGATTTTCTCAACAAAACTTGAAATTGAAATGTGAAATTAAAAAATATTAGCTTTGACAGATAATGCAAGTATTATGCTGCACCTTCTCAGAAACAAGAAAAGCTGAATAGAAACCAACACCAAATTGGCCAATCAAACCATTGTCTGCACCAAGATCCTTGTTTTCCTGTTACATAAATGAAAGCATACAGGTTAGCAAAAAGGAAAACCTAACAATATTCTCAAAAAACTAAGCATTGTAAGACAATACCATCGCATATAAATAAATAAGAAATACCTTAAGAGCTTTCAGGAATTTTGAAGTACCACTCTGAGCAATAGTTCCAAGGCAGTCAATGAGCTCTTCCTTAGTCATTCCAATACCAGTATCTCTGCAATCCCAGAGTAACAATTTGTTAGTTCTCTACTGACATATCAAGAAAAGAGGTTAATTAGACATTAGAGGGTTATACGTTATGGTAATGGTCCCATTGTCTGGATCAGGTTTGATGCGTATCTCGAGGTCGCCAGCTTCCCTAAGTAGAGAGGGCTCAGTAACACTTAAAAATCTCAATTTATCTAAAGCATCACTTGCATTGCTGAAACACAATATAAAGGACACAAGTGAGTTTATGAAATAAATGCAGCACAAACTCCTCCAGAACGAAAGAATTGCAACAACACACATGCACAGGTATCCAAATTAAATATAAATTCATCAAGTTAAAAAATTATTATATACTGAGTCATAAATGCTATGCTCCACTAGGAGTACATTAACTCACCTGACAAGCTCTCGCAGGAACACTTCCTTGTGGCTGTATAAACTATGAACTATCAAGTCCAACAGGCGACTAACCTGCAATTGTCTTAAATTTCATTTCTCCACAAAACTTAAATGAAAAATGATATAAATACAATACAAATGCTCAGCAGATGAACCTAGTATAAAATATCGAGAAAGCCTCGAGCTTTACTTTCTTATGTAAACGAACGTATCAATCAATCGCAATTCCATTCAACTGGATAAAGCGCAATGTTTACAATAAATAAACAAACAAATAAAAGATATTTCCGCCATTTGCTCATTCGGGTCTACCATGACAGTCCATTTTCAAAACTAACTCATCATACCAAATGATCATTTCATAGCCAACAAGTAATTAGCATAAAAAAACAAAACAGAACATAATTAATTCACCTTCCAAAATCACTCCTGTTACATAAACTAAACGTATCCTAATAATAGTTTAAAAGAAAACTCGTTCCAAAATCAAAATTTGCAAAACAAGAAGAGACCCACCTCGGCCTGGTACTCAAACTTCTCACCAGAAGTCTCTGCGGCCTCCTTCTCAGCAATCGCAGCCTCGCACCGTAGACCAACTCGTTTATTCCTCGTCTCAAGGTTCCACTTCAAGCCAGAGCAGGAAAAGCCCTCTCTCAGACCACTTGTAGGCAAAAAAGCGCTTCTGAAATTGAAAGCTCGGTTATTAGGGTGTTTAAATGAAAAGGGCGATGAAGAAGGGAGTGAAACTAAAGAAGCAGTGGTTAACGTTCTGCTTAAAACTGGAGCCATCAAGGCCGAAACAGAGAGGTAGATTGAAGAGAAGATAAAGTGATAGTTCTGAGTTACGGAGTTGAAACGGAAATAGAAACCCTACGACGGGGTTTAAGAGTGCAAGTAGAGAGTTCTAGAAGGAAACAAAACTGGGACATGGGAATTTTGGAGCTATCTCTGTGAGAATTCTAAGGCCTAGATTCTGCCATTTCAGCAACCACAATATCCTCTTCATTTTTATTTTTATTTTTTTCCATTTTTAACAGGAGGATAAATTAATTATTTTGATTCATTCGTTTTGCAAAACTCATGAATTATATAATTTCTCAAAAAAAAAGAAAAACGAATTCATGGATTAAATAAGACAAATAATACTGAAAATGTTGGCTGATTGCAATCTAAAGTCATGACCTATGGATGCTTTATAATTATAATATAATGGTTGGCAACTATTAATTAAATAATTTTTTAAAATAAATATATAAAAATTAAAATTTAAATATATATATATTATTATATTTAATATTATTTATTTATATTAATTATACTGTTATTGTACAGTCCCTTACACAATATTTTGACTCCCGTTATTTTTTTAAAAAACATTTAAAATCATATTTAAATAAAAAATGAGTTTAAATCCAAATAACAAGAATCAATTATTAGATATGATTGTAGCAAAATATATATAAAATTATATATCATATAAAATAATTATATAAATATTTCATTAATTGATATTAAAATATTTTAATTTTTAATAATAATTATTTTTGAATGAAATTAATAAATATTATATATATAAACAATTAGCTATTGAGATGTCAACAAAGGTGGAACAAATTTTCAGCAACTAATTTTAGACTGTAAAAATTCTTGAAAACAGGACAGGACGAAGAGAGAAACAATTATATCATATCTGCAATAACTTAAAACAGCAGCATACATGCAAACTCTGTGCCATTGCCAGCCAAAACAACTGCGTGCCTTAAAAACGCCTAATTGTTTAGAAAATATTTGTTGTTTCCCTCGAGAAACTAAGAATTCTCTTAGTTGCCTCAAACCTCTGCAGCTGTTTGCTTCAAGCAATCAACACTACACAATCCAACTGATCTCACCATGTCTCCAAATCTGCAATTATCAAACCGATACATTTATAACATGAGGGGTAAAATCTGAGATAAATTCTTAGAGAGTTCAAGTACTGAACTGACCGATCGAAGCTATTCCTTGCTCTCTCCGGGTGATCTATGCTGTTCCTTGCTTTTCCTGAACGATCTATACTCTTTCTTGACTTCTCTCTTTTGTCAGTGCTGCTTCTTGATTTCTCTCTGCTGTCTGTGCTTAGCCTCGATTTTTCTCTCTGTCCAGTACTATGTCTTGCCTTCTCTCTATGGTCTGTGCTTGGCCTCGACTTCTCTATTTTCTGGTCTGTGGCGGCGGGCGATTTCTCTTCTTGTTCTGCAGTTTGTTCTGACACATTTCGAAGACGGGGTAGCTTCTCAATGGCTGATATGAACTTCCTGAGATGTCTCAAGTATTCAGGGTAGAGTTCCAAATTGCAGTGGTTTCCTCCTTTAAGCCACAAGGGTTCGTACTTCTCTTTACAAAGCTCCCATAACTGCTTGCCATGAGAAAAATCCACAACTTCGTCATCAGTTCCCTGCAACCACCAATAGCAATCGTCACATTGCACACTTGTATTAACCCATCGTTCAACTGAAACTGAATTATAGCAAATTAACCAACCAAAGCTGCAAACATTTAAACCGAAAACATTTAGCTTCGGATACCAAAGTGGTCACAAATATATCTTGACATCCAATTTTAAATGAAGAACACAACTTTTTCATTTCAGACACAGAACATTTCATAGCAAAACTCGGGCCCATTCTCCGAATACCAATATCAATTTGACTCCAATTTTCAGAAAAGGCCATGAATTTCAGGCTGACTAAATTATGAACTTGATCTGTTTCTAAGACGATAGTCACTCACATGAATCACCAGAACCGGGCACTCAACTAGTGGAATTTTATCTATGTTCTGCAACAAAAACAACAAGGGTCAGTACCAAAAATATTCAACAATGAACAGAATTCCATGTGTTAAAAATCATCGGTTAAAGCAGAATTCAGGAGTTGAAACCTTGTAGATGTCAAACCAGAAGGTTCGTTTCACAGGATACATGACACGAAGGCCAGAGAGGATTGGACTGTGAAGAATAACAGCCCTCAATCGAGGCAAACGGACAGCCAATTCTAGGGTAGGTCCACTTCCAACTGACTGTCCATACAGTATAATGTCTTCCTCCGTAACTCCATAAGTCTCTTCAAGGCATTTGTATGCAGCTTCTATGTCTGCATAGGTGTCCTGCTCACTTGGCTAGTTGTCATCAAAATTATACGTCAGATTAATCAGCTATGTTTCTTGGCAAACACTATAAAACATAATAAAATTTGGACAAAGTTTGACAAACTAACTGTTAGTAACAATGCATTTTTAACAAGCTAATTAATGCATTGGAAGCAAAAGAACGGTATTGTCCCAATAACTCAAACACCGCAGTTTCAATCTTCCCTTACACCAATGGGATTTTGGTTCAGTACTGATCAAGACAAAACCGACAACAGACGCCAAAACTTATTCTCCTGTATCTCGTTTGACATTTACAGCAAATGACACGTGCGCAAGTGTGCTTGGCATGACCCAGTTCTGTCCCTAGCATTAGCATAGACGTAGCAGTAAATCTTACAAGACAGAAAAGACAGAATATACCTTTCCAGAAGAATGTCCATAGCCAGAATAATCGTACCTGAGAATTAACACGGGCAATTCGTTTATGACACTGATCCTCTCACCAATAATATAATTAATTCTACGAGTGTTTAATTATATATATACTTACCCCATTAGGTTAACATTAAGATGGACAGCAAGCTCGGTGAAAATGTGATACATCTGGCCAAGATCAGCAGCATTTCCATGAGAGTATAACACAGTCAACGAAGCTGATGGATTCTTCACGTACATAGCAACAATCTCATTTCCTTTCTTGGTGTTTAGCTTCAAAAGATCCACTTCATCTCTCTGATGAACGTCCGAGATCCTCAGTTTCCCAGTTGCTTCATCCACAATTAAGTTATACGACGGAGGGTTTGGTGGGAAGAATGCCATCTTGGCCGCCATGGATGATGTTGTCGTCCCCATTTGGGTAGCAGAAACCACCCAAAGCAGAAGATCAGGTTAGTTTTTGGTGTGAAAATTTGACAAGGATTGCATGGTAAAGTTTTAACCTATTTCTAGACAGGTTTACTGACTTTCTTTTCCTTCTAGAGAGAGACAAACACAGAGATTTAGGTGTGTATGAAAGTTATGGAATCTGGGGTTTGGTGTTTTCTGTTTGGTTCTTGAGAAAACGGATGGAGCTAGCTACATAAGTTTACTGTTTTGGAGGAGAAAGAGAGAGAGGGATAAAAAAAAACATGGAAACGACCAAGCAAGAAAGGAATTTTTCTCGGTTATTTACAATGAGAGTGATTATCGGCATCTCAATGCTTAATTAACAATGATTATATGCGATTGATTTGGTGACAAAACACCTAAACCGCTCCCCAAATTTTAATTCAATTTATGGTCATTATCTTCTAGTGGGCCATTGGTCAAAAAATTGGAAATCATTGTTCGGCCATCTTGTTTAGAGAGTTCCCGACAATATTTACTGGTTACATGTACAAAAATCTTGCACAATAATGGTCTTTTCAAATACAATAACACTTTATAATCTTCCCACATTCACATTCAATCACAAGCAATCACATAGTTTTCCTCCTCAAACGCTCCTGTTCTTCCACAGTTATAATCCACTCTCTCTTTGTAGGCATGACTTTGAATTTTATAACACAACCGAGAGAGAGAGAGAGAAAGAAAGAGGGTATTAATTAACTATGAAAGTAGCTTTCACGGCTCTTCCTCTGATACATTACGCATTAGTGGACAGAAATATTGAGAACATCTAATAAATAAAAGATTTCGTGCAAGCAAAAGGACTGTAATGATGAATATGGAGGGACTTGTGACCACAAAAAATAACGCGAGGAAGAAAAAGATAATGAAGAAGTGGGAACATCTCCATTTCTATGTTTAGGCACTTGCATCTTTAAATTTCTTTTGAGTTTTAAGTTTTTTATTTCTCTTGTACCTTTTTTACTATTACTAATAGTTCATAATTAATTATTATATTTTAAATATAATTTAAATTATAATATTATTTATTAATCAAGATTATATTTTAAATTTTTTTAAAATTTAAAATTGTCTCTTAAAGAATTTAACTGTATAATTTTAAATTCTTGGATAAGCTTATGATTGTTTACATTAATATTACAAAGTGTTACAGGGCAACAACACAGACAGTTACAGTCAATAATTATCAAATGTTAATGAATGTATATTATGAGTCATGCAATGCATGGCTACTTTTTAGTAACTATTCCAATGGAGCCCAGGCGTGCGACAGTAAGAGAGCAACTCATTAATCATACCGAATCAACACCATCAGAACCAGCGACATGCTTCATTCAGTCTGAAACAAACTTGTCTGAGTTCTTAGATTCAGAGGCAGAGTAGAGTCGTTATTAAACAAGTTTTTAATTGGGGTAACCGGATGCTCATCTTTATTGGACCATGCATATATACCAAGTAGTACATGAATTTTGAATCCGGATAGCCCCAACAAAGCAATGCTTTGCTTCATTGCTGGGCGTTTTTAAATTTTGCTTGCTGTAGGAGCCCATGGACCCATAGACAAAATGGACCTCGGGGGAATTCAGATAATTATGGGGTACAGTCGCTTCATAATTACATAGCATCATAGATAATTATAAATTGTTTCCATAGGAATTAGTACGTCTTGAAATATTAAAATAATAATAAAATTAACCTTCATTCATTTTTTTCATTCCTTCGTTTACTTTCTTAATTTTTTTTTATTTTTCTAGTGACATTAAAATGTGACCATGTGAAGATATACAAATTTTAAACAAAATAATTCTTTATATTTATAGAAATTATTTAATTAAAAAAAGTTATAAAGTTATTAATTAATTAATTTAAAAAATTATTAAAAATAATTTTTTATTTATAATTTTTAATATTTTTTAATTAATTAAGACCCAGTGATATTCCCACAAGCACAGTCCTCTAGGCAGAACCCACGGAAATGTACATATGAATGGTAGGAAAATGAACAAGTATGAAACAACTACCCCGTCGATCTTCTAATTCCTGTGCTCAAAGCCAAAACCAACGCTGCTTTTTAGTGATTCAATGCTGGCTCTAGAAACTGCTCTAAATTCACATTCACATATTGTGTACGGGGAACAGTGACCCCCCAAATATATATTATTTACAGTCGTAGGAAACCTAAGTAGTTAGCTTTTAACTAACTAGCCAGCCTCGGAAAACCAAGAAAAGGCTCGATCTTCTCGTTGATTGCATGGCGGCAGACAGGCGCAAAGCACACGTTTCTTCCATTTCACGTTCTCGTATGCACCATGCACTATGCACCACCACCACCACCGTTTGTACACTCTTCTCATGGTAATTGGGTTGCTGTTGGGACCAAAAAGGGTTTTTCTTCACATTTCTTTGATTAAATTTGCTTCGAGATTATCGTTTCAATCGATACAATCAATCAACACATGGGCTGACTCGAGGATTTATGCAGTTATTAATTTATTATCATAAGATTACTGTTTTTACGTTACAGATAGCCAATATTTTTCTGTAAAGGGGGTGTTGGAATTTACCACATTATTCATCCTACTTTTCCCGACTTGGGCGGAAATAGTGAACAGCAGCTAGGTGCTAAATTCAATATCTGACCTGTGTTTGAGCTCTATAAAGCCGCTTTTTGTTCTTTCATTTATTTCTCTTCTTCTGCTTGCCGATTTTAACAACAGACATACCCTAGGTAGGAAACAACAGAGAGATATTCATGGCTATAACGAGGTTTACTCCTTGCTTCCTTATTGTATTTCTGCTTACCGCACGGCTCTCCAATTCCCATGTTAATAGAGGTATGAGACAGTCAAACTTCTCTCCGCAATTTCTTTAATTTCTCTTTCAGTGAGGTATTCGTTTGATTTTTCAATTGTTGCCAATTAATAAAGACGTATATTTTCCGGATGTCAATGCAGCCATTGAAGTTGAAGCTGTTTCAAAGAGAAAGGTAACGATATTTATGAGTTCTTACTCTTTAATAGTGTAGTTTTGGCACATACATAAATTGATTAAGTTGAAAGAATTTAGTTCTCGCAGGGAGCTGCTGCTGTTGCACTAGACCAAACACTAAGAAGAAGGAAAATGGCCGTCGTCAAGCCTGAAAATGTGAAGGCTGGTGCTGCTAACGTTGGACGGACCTCAATCCCAAGTTCAAGTAAACATGATGGAACGTGTGTAAGCCAAACGAAGAGGGCGATGAACACAGATGCAGAATGTAAGAAAAAACATGTTGCTAGAGATTTTTCTGAAGAAGTGGATGAGCAAGAATTTGTAGCTTTCAATGCCGATTATCGAGGGCCTAGGCACCACCCACCCAAGAATAACTGATGTAAAGAGAATGATCAATGAAAATGTCATCTGAATCTCCAATCTCCATTGATAGTTAATCAAAACGATAGCCTTTTCTAATTGTTGTTATTTCCTCATTTACTTTTCCATTTCGGAAGATTGTTAAGAGCATAGTTTTGTCAAATCAATGGTCATGAACTCGGGTAAAGTTGAAATGAAGTTACCAATAGACGAACCCAACAAAATGTTGAATTGATATTTCTTCTTTGTGCACGAAATATGTAAGAAAGGAACATGATTGCTTTACCAAAATTATTACCAGCAGTGTCTGTTCAATTCACTTCAATTACCAACGTTTACCAAGCCAAAAAATAGTTATTACTCGAGAGTTTACACATGGTTGGGCTTTTCCTTTTTCTTGCAAATTTACAGACTTTGTTGTTGAGGATGTCATTCTTCGAATCGTCGTTCCGACAAGAGAGACTTGCATTGACAACTCACAGCTCCAGCTTGGGCATAAGCATCCAATGACCACCCTTTGTCGTCTTGGAGTGATCGAACGAAATCCAAAGTATGCCCTAACTTAACTTCCACCATTCCTCGTAAGCCTCATAATATCCGAGCTGCCTTAAATCATCCAGTATGGAAAGCTGCAATTGATGAGGAGCTTATTGCATTTCATAAAAATCAAACCTGGCAGCTTGTACCTCGCTCTTCTAGTATGCATGTTGGGTCGGTGTTTAAGCCAAAACTCAAAGCTCACTAGACTGATTTAAAGCACGGTTGGTTAAAATGGATTATCATCAAACTGATGGGATAGACTATACAGAGATTTTTCTTCCCGTTATTAAACCAGGAACTATATGTTTGATTCTCATTGTTGCTCTTGTTTAGAAATGGCCTATTCCACAGTTCAATATCAAAAATACATTTTTGCATGGATTAATTTCTGAACACATATACACTAAACATCCTCTGTGGATGGCTGATTCTCAATATCGTACACTTGTGCAAGCTTCAAAGAGCTCTTTATGGCCTAAAATAAGCACTTCGAGCTTGGTTTGATCGTTTCAGTGCTTTTTTTACTTAAATATGATTTTGCGTGTAATTTAGCCAATCCATCCTTGTTCATGTGTCATTCTAACTTTGGCTTACTAATTCTTCTTCTCTGTGTGGATGACATGTGTATCACAGGTGTCAACATTATTAGGGTTTGTCACCTCTTTTATTCAGCTTCTCAACGGGGAGTTTGCCATGAAGGATCTAGGATCTAACCATCACTTTTTCGGAATTGAAGTTTGTGGAATAAACGATGGACTTCACTTGCCACAATCTTATTATGCTATTACCTTACTAGAGAAGACAAATATCGTCGACTGCAAGCCTATGAGTACACACCTTGAATCAAAAAATGCATACCCTCAAAATGCCAAGCCTCTTGATGATCCAAGCTATTTTCGAGGAATTGTCGGCACATTGCAATATCTTACCCTTACTCGACCAATTATCTCTTTTAGCGTCAACTATGCGTAGCTGACATTGATGACTTTCATTCTGGAGGATATCTATGCATTCCACTTTCTTCTCCTCCTCCACTATATTGCGACAACCTTAGTTATTTTCATATGACTTTTAATACAATTTTTCATCCATGCAAAAAACACATTGAGTTGGATTACCATTTTGTGCGCGAACGGGTTGCTCTTGGTTTCCTACCTGGGTAATGGGATAGAACCCTCAATTTACGGCGTGGCTTTCTGTTACTAGGATACTATAATCCTAATCAGATTATAGAAGCTTTCTGAGAAGTAGAAGAAGAAAGTAGTTCAATATATGTAGATTTAAACGGTAACCAAAGTATAAGGTTTGATAATTTTATAGAACAAAAAAATGTAGGAACCTCAGAATTAGACAGAATATCAATTTTAGGGCGAGGTACAGAAATCAGAAGAGCTGCAGTAATCTGATTTTAGACCTTTATATCTATTCACAGAACAATGTTACCACGGTACAAAGAGGTTGAACTTTCCTGGATAATGGGATAGAACCCTCAATTTACGGTGTGGCTTTCTGTTATTAGGATACTATAGTACTAATCAGATTATAGAAGCTTTCTGAGGAGTAGAAGAAGAGAAGAGAGAAGAACATTTTTTTTTAATTCATTTCACTCGTCTGAATCTAGCAACCTACTACTATTTCTGATGAATAGTATTTCTAACCTATCATTCTAACAGTTACTGTTTACATCAAAATTAATTTTATAGAAAGATAAATTTACCCAAAAAATAATTTTACCATAGTTGTTTAAAGAAACCAACAATTAGAATAGGATTAACGGCGTTGGGGATGAGGAATAAGATCAATAAGTGAGGACTCTCAACCTTATTGAAATATGTTAATCAAACTTTACCTTAAAGACTGAGAGAGAAGAGAGTTTTTGAGAGGTTTTTGAGAAAATGTTTCTAGCTCTACCATGGAACAACTTAATGATCCATTAACTAAACCAATGTCCAAGGCAGTTTACCAATATTTTTGCACATACATACAAGTTAAACTATTAATATCATTAGTTTTGAAAAATTACATTTAAAGTCATAATTTATGAATTTTTTGTAGAAAAATTAGACCTATTAACTTCATTTTTAAAGTATTTTGATCCCGATGCCAAGAATACAATCAATAAACTAATAAATATCTATTTTGTTTTTGGATAGAGTGACTTAACACTTATTAATGTATCTTTAAATTTGTCAAAATACAATTCGAGTAGCAATATACATAATATTATATTTTCAAAGGGTGATAATTCAAGTTAATTTTATACATATATAAAAATAAAAATAAAAAGCATAATATAACTGAGTTATTGTAATATAAAGCACTTGTAACCTCTACGAACGATGATGGGCGAGAAACCTTTCTTAGGCCCATCCACTTATTTATTTTAACTAGGTATTTTTACGCATCTCTTCTTAATTTGAGAAAATCATATATAAATACATTTTCTTTAAACTAATAAATAATATTCTTCAATAATAATACGTTATATTTAATTACAGATTGATTAATCAAAATATTAAAATAACTAAAATATTTTTATTTTTATGAATTTTATATATTTAATATTTTTCATATACTTTTCCTTAAATTTAAAAAATTAATAGAGAATATTCTTAAAAGTTATTTTTTAGATTTTGACTTTCAATTTAATTTGATAGATATATAAATTATATGCTAATTTTGACAATACACGTTTATAAATTAATTGTTTATATAGAATTATAAATTATTTAATTTGATAAAATATATATAAACATATACAATATTAATATATACAAATTGATATTCTAAATTACTATCGTCAAACAGTGATTGTTTGACTTGTGATGGACGATGCAATTACCCTTACCTCCAATCATAGATGTACGGTCATTATATTATAAAAAAGAAAAGGTTATTACTTTGTTATTTTAAAAATAAAAAGTTATTCTCAAAATTGTTACCAAACAGCAAGTTAATTTGGGTAGCATTAGCCTGATGAAGGAAATATTACAAAGCAGGTTAGACCGAAGAGGGCTTCGCCGGAAGTTGACTGGTCCAGGTCCGTAACCGGTGGTTGTAGCTGTCAATTTACACATGGGTATTATTGTCTTCTTACATTTTAAATTATATCTCTTTTTTAACATAAATTTTTTAAAATGATGGGTTTTACACTCTCTTTTACAAAAATGACCGCGTTGCATTTTCTTTATTAAATTGACCACCAAATAATTAATTTTGAACAAAAATATAACTAAAGAAAAACCAGGGTTTGGGTTTGGGTTTGGGTTTCCAGCAACATGACTCCAAACAAAATTTAGTGGATCCAACCCTGAAATTTCAAATGGGTCCGCTTATTTATGGAATTAATGAATAACAAAAAAATATTTTAAAAGTCTTGCATATTGATAACATAAATTTGGTTTTGAACACACTCTATTTAGTAGGGATGACAATGGGTTGGGCATGACTATTCTTATCTCATCCCTGTTTAAAAATTTATCCATTCCTCTGTTGGAGTTAGAATTTTCATCTTGGTTCTTCTTCATTTATCAATATTAAATAAATAAATAATTCATACAAAATTAATAAAATTAAATAAAAATAATAAATTAATGTGTATAAATAAGTTATTTATTTTAATTTATATATAAATATTAATAAATTAATTTTTTATTTTATTTTATAAATATAATCTTAATTATTAATAAAAATGGTAAAAAATTAAATTGAATAAAACTTAAATTTTATTCTATTTTGTGTTAATTTTTACACAAAAATAATAAATCTTCATATTAATTTTGGAGAAAAAGATATTTTAATATAAAATTTTGAGAGTTATTTTTTGTTAATTTTGTATAAATATACTAAAATTTAATTTAATAATTGTAATTAGGCATTTAATTTAATATAAATTAATAATTATAATTGTTATATGATAGATTTGGTATAAAATTAATTATAAGTACCCTAATTTTATTTAATTTTCTAAGATATTTTTTAATTTATTTAAAATTCATTAGAAATCAATTAAAATATTATAAATGTCAATTTTTTAATATTTTTATTTCTATTTCAAAATAATAAATATAAATTAATTAAAATGATTATTAGAACACAAATTCAATTTAAAATTTTAAGTCATTTATTTTATTAATTTATTTAAAATTCATTACAAATTAAATAGAATTATTATAAATGTCATTTACAACTTTTGAATATTTTTTATTTCTATTTTAAAAAATAAATAGAAAATAATTATTGAAACCTAAATTTAATTTAATTTTTTAAAGCATTTATTTTTTAATTTATTTAAAATTCTATATGAATTATAAAAATAATTATAAATATGTCAATTAAAATTTTAATATTTTGTAAATTTAATTAAAAATAAATAGAAAATAATTATTACTATCCAAATTTAATTTAAACTTTTCTAAGACATTTATTTTTTAATTTTTAAAAAATAAAATAGACATTAATTAAAAAAATTCTAAATGTCCATTAATTTTTTAAAATATTTTTCTATTTAAAATATCAATATAATTTAATGGAAATAATTCTTAAACCCAAATTTAATTAAATTTTTCAAAGGCATTATTTTTTTTAATTTATTTAAAAATCAGTACAAATTAATAAAATAATTATATTGTGTCAATTAAAATTTTAATATTTTATAAATTTAGTTAAAAATAGAATTTAATAAAAGTAATTATTAGTATCCAAATTGAATTTAACTTTTCTATGAAATTTATTTTTTAAAAATTTGTTTAAAGTACAATAAAAATTAATTAAAACTATTATAAAAGTCAATTAAAATGTTTTAATATTTTTTATTTCTATTTAACAAGTAAATAGAAATTAATGAAAATAATTATTAAAAACCCAAATTTTATTAAATTTTTGTAAGGCATTTATTTTTTTTAATTTATTTAAAATTCATAACAAATTAATAAAAAATTATAAACATCTTAAACTTTCTAAAAACGATCTTGTTTGTAGAAATTCTAGTTTGTTTGGGCCTCTAACTAAATTTTCAAAGTTAAGATTATAAAAGGAAGTTCATATCTTAACTGAAAAAGAATTTCTATTAAATAGCTGAAGTTTTAAAAAGGCATAACCAAGGATTCAAAAATCCAAGAGGTGATTCAAAAGTTTAATTTATCTGTACATCTAGATCTAAGATTATTAAGAAGAGACCACAACCTAGATTAATTGATTGATGGTTCGAAAATGGACAGCAATATGACACATAATTCTAGTTGTGCTAAAACTGTTACTTTGAACTAGTTTTGATATTTACCCTATAACTTGAGCTAAAGACCTTAGTTTTGGGTAAGATTGAACATGTTGAAAAGATAAGTAGTAGATCTACAACTTTTATGAAGACACCAAAGTCTAAAAATAGTTGTATCAAGCCCAAAATCTATTTACAATTCTTATCATAAATTAGAAGGGGAAAAAAAAAGGTTTTAAGGAAAAAATAAGGAGGAAATAAATAGAAAATTTTCTTTTTATCGTCTCTTTTTTCTCCGAGGTCCAGTTAATACTTTTCTTCTATATTTAAAGAATTCTAACAACTGATTTGTAATATTATAAGACTTTGTTCTATAATTTAATTTTTTTTATTCAAATATCTATTATCTTTGTTTAATATATTAAATTTATAGCTAAATTGAATCTATAATCTGTAATTGTTATGTTATTTAATTAACGGTAGCAATTAGGCGGAACAATTGTGATCCAAGATTTTGTTAATTGCTTAAAAAAAATCATAACATGAATTAAATAACTTCACACTTGTTAGGTTGTTATTTATCTTTACCTCCTCCCTAGTGTGTATGGCCATCTATTTATTCTATAGTTGTTTATATACAATTGTTTAAAAGGATGTTTATACTCATTGTGTTCTTATTTCATTTTAAGATCATAACAAATAAAGTATTTGATAAATATTAATTTTTATTTTTAAACTAATTTATACAAATAATTACCCACCAGTTTATATTTATGGTTAGTGATTCATTTCTTTTTTTTTATAAAAAAATTTAGATAAAAAGTCATAAAATCTCAATTTCAAATAAATATTGACTGTACAAACTTTAAAATACACTGTCATGTACAATTTGATGTGATGATGTAATAATGGTTGGATAAAAATTAATGTAATCAATGAGAAATAATATGAATCAGATGATAATGATACAAGAATGCCATATCTGTTTATATTTCATAAGTTGTACATCTCATAATTTTGAACGAAAACTTTGTATCATTGATATTAAATATAGATCGTAACCTCGAAGCAGATTTCTTTGACTGTTTGGAAAGGTTGAGTTATTCTTCTTTATGGAATGATGATTCATATAATTTAAAACATACCGAAATCTGTAAATGCGTAACTCTTTCTGTCTTTCCCTCTCTAGATATCATCGCTGACCGATGTTTTGCATTTTTAATGGACAGGTATTTCTTGTTTACTTTTATTAGAGAATGATTACCATAATTGTAGCTGGTCAATTTGTTTTATATTATTCGTAGCAGAGTCTGATTGAAAAGGATATCAAATAATCTCTTTCTTTTTCCAGATTTCTGTAATTTAGTTTTCTTTTATTTGAAATAACTATTTCATTGTTGGAGCATCGAATGAGGAACCTGCTCAAGATTTGTAATTATCAGAATTGCGGACTCATATGAATCCCTCACACACACACACATATTATTTTGGGATTGCTGTCTTCTTTAATTTGATTATCAACTCCTTGATAGTTGTTGATAAAACTATATAATTTTAGTTATTTGCAAATATAGCGGAAGATCATTTACATTATTTTCTCACCATCAATTTGACTGCTAAGTTGCTTGGGATAATATCCATTTGATTAGTGCAACAAAATAGTCAAATTCTAATTACTCAATCTTACAATGACTCTTTGATTCTTCTCTTTTGCTAATTTTGGAGTGCTTGAAATAATTAGCAATTGTCTCTGGCTTTACATCAATTCTCCATGTAAAAATTGCACTAAAAATTCTCTAAAGTACACCTATATTTGCTTCTTTCAAGACAATTTTTTTTTCTTATCTATTTCAAAAATAAAGTAAGTGATTAAAACACTGATAGTAATAATTTTTAAAATTTTTTATGATATTTGCATCTTATAGTTAGGTTTTAAAAATATTATTTAATATTAAAAATAGAAAACAAAAACTTTTACGAATAAGATAGAAATTAATCTAATTATCTTTATGTTACTCGAACGGATATTAAAATAATAATTTTTATAATTATATTTCTACTAAATTATTATTTTTATAATAATAAAAATAATTTGATTATAACATTATAATTATAGAAAAATTTTAATGTATGAATTTTTTTATTTAATTACTCAAATTTGATGAGGACAAAAATGCTAACAAGCAAGACAAGAAGAATTTGGTTTTCATACAACTCTCTAATATTTAAACATGATTGGAGATGCATAGTTTGTCACTTTGTTTTCAAGGTGCAGACAAGAAAATACATATCCTGAATCCCTGACAGTATACCCAATGCCCTCAACGACAATATTAGAAGAAAATTTTGAAATTTCCAATGATGCATAGTTTCTAGATTAATTTATCGAATTATTCGATCTTATAAATACCAATACCGTGCAGATGCTGGGTATGTTCTGAATGGTCTGACACCTGCATTACTGCCCTACATCTCGCATACATACCGTGCAGATGCGGGGTTATGCCACGGTAGAAATTTCTCGAGCTAGATCACTCTCTCACTCTCATTTTTTTACCTTCAGCGTTTTTCCCCGAATGTCATTGTTAGAGATTTATGTACTAGTTTTCTTCTCACATATACTTGTGCAATACTTGAAGGAAACTCATATTTTCAAGATAATAAATTAAGTGTCAAGGTTTTCGGTGGTTTTGCCCCAGTGCATAAACACTATATGTCTACGATGTATATCAGTTGTGATTATAGTGAAGTCTTCTGTACAGTTGGGGCGCGTGTATGAAATACAATTGTGTCACTTATATAAATAGGTACGTATTGTAATTTATTAGTTTATTGTACAAACCCTTGTGGTCTTGCAGAATTACGTACGGGCACACAATTTTTTTTTAATGATAATATAAAAAAGTTTTATATTTATATTTGTACTTTCAATCACTATTTACAATAAAAGAGCCCTTTAAAATAATAATTGATTTTGATTCAATAATTACATACATCCAATTACCATTTACCCAATAACTTAAAGATAGGAGTGCATGTAATATTATATAAGCTTATGCTTCTGGTTGTTTATCGCCATGCAGTATGAGTATACCAGTGTTTCTAGCCGGACATAGGTGATTGCATCTTGATTATTGACATATTGCTAGATCAAAGTAGATATATCTATAATTTACTTGCAAGTGTATATGCGCGCGCGTGTTCAAAATAAGATAAGAGAACAATGAGCAGACTAATTTTTTATGACGCACGAAATGATCCATGTTAAGAGCGAAGAAAATTAATACATCTGTATAGAATGGAAGTGATCCAAATGCAAAGTAATAAAAAGATGAGTAGATATGATATGGAAACAGCTGTGAAATTGAAGTGACATCGTGAACGAGATGGATGGATCGATGCTATAGGGCATCCGGCCTCTTTAAATTCCTCTGTCTACGAAGACCATACAGGTAAAGTAGTGATCCGAATGTGAATGCAAAAAAGATCCAAGGAGCCCAGCTGAATTCCGGTGTTAGTAATGCCCACAACAAGACTGTGAAAGTGAGAATCACACCGATTAGAGCCACGAGACTAAAAACCCAACCAATAGTTGGATGTTTCTCACTGAATATCACTGCATTGATTGCGAAGAAGAAAGTAATCATGAGAACCATTAGAAACATAGTAAATGAAAAAGGATTCTGTCTAAATATGATTTCCGGCTGAAGTTTCCCGTTATTTGTGATAAAAGAGACGCTCAGGAGTGCGGAAAGAGCAGTAAACGCCAGGATAATTGTGAGTCTAACCCATTTGATTGTAAATTTTATATCCAACAAGTTCTCATTGCTGCTATTTTCACAATCCTCCCTCCGATTAGCAGCTGATGTACCGATATTGGTTTCAATTTCGGAAACCGTACTGTTATTGATTTCCTTTGTAGCCATCTTCTCAACTTGCTGACAAGAATCCTTTTCAAAAGACACAAATGACGATTCTGAAGAACTTCTTGATTCCTGAAAACAAAAATAATTAACATTTGTCTTCAGCATGATATACTAATTGAGCCACAGTCTACAATAGAAAACCATGTCCATGGATCATTAATGACTGAAAAGAAGTACAAACGAGAAATTTCTCACCATATGTAGGAAGTCCGGGCATTCGATTGCAAACAGTCATAAACCGCTACATTTGAGACACTGTTATTTAAAAAAAAAGCATATGAATATGTGCGAGAAAAATTAAGCTATTGAGTGTAAATTACCAAGAAAGAACTAAAATTAAATTGTCTGCACTTGGCTGCTTTACGGCTGTACTGGAAATGCTGACAGAATCTTATTCCAACAGAGGAAAAGTTAAAAGTAATTAAACGGCAAAATTTCTCAGCCTTGACGCCCGCTGCCAAATGTCTGCTTTGATCAGATAAGCTGCACAAGACAAAATATCAGTTTTTGGCCCATTAGGGTGCGTTGGCAGCAACGAAACAGATAATGGCACCAACTAAATGGTGAAATTTTGACGTGACCTCGAAGAAGCATCCATAAATTTTGATGAAGATCCACATGACAAAACAAAAGAAGCCAATTACAGAATGCTCGGTTGACCAGGCTTGACTGGCTTGAGTCCAATTTGGTTTAATAAATTGGAAAATGAACTTAACATAAAATGGTGTTCTCATGAGTCGTGATTTTTGCATGTGATGACTTTACAAGTCATCTATAGATTAAGTGTTATAGGATTTATATATGGGAATTTAATTGCAATCATAGAATTTGTTTTGTTGGACGTTTGATTAATGCTTTCTATATGATATTTAGTTAGATAAAGAGCATAAAAATTAATTGGAGAAGTTAGAACCGTGAAAATTGAGATTTCTACTGCTTGATCTTCTTTCGAGTATTCCGTTAATGCCTAATTTTTATTAGAAATTACTGGACAACGTCCTGGGTGGTGAAATCTATTGTATCCCTCTCTATGTCTGTGCAAATTTATATTCAGTCTCTCTCTCTCTCTCTCTCGTCTAAGTTGATCTAGCGGAGTAAGATTCTAACTATGGCATTGTATTTACTATTTGGAAATGGTGTGGACTGTGGTGGCAGAATTATATGCCCGTAGAAGCAGGAACAAGGAGAGGCAGGATGTGAAGAAAATTATTGCAAGATAAAAGCCGAACATTTTATTTTATTCCACGCTATTTATATTGCGTTACACTTAAATATATAATAGAATAGCATGGTATGAAATAAAGAGATTGCATTTTTATACGATTTGGAAACTCTTTTTCATGAAGGGATTTTTCCATTCTTCGCTTTGAGATGGGAAAATCCCTCTCTTGATGTCCTGCTGCTATGGTAGTTGTTGACATATTTGCATCTCCTTTCTTTATTTGTCTTGAATTGTATTCCTATGGGAGGATTGCTCCCATTATAGAGCATGACTACATATTTTACTTGATTTTATTGCACTTTATGAATGAACTTAAGCCCTGAATTACACGCCAAGCTAACACTTACCATAATGTAAGGAAGGTCTCTCACTATATTATTGACATCATTGTGTACTTGACCTAAAAATAATTGATGTAACAAACTATTGTCACTCCCCATAAAGTGAGTAACTGTGCATATACAATGATGAACTTTATTTTTTTAATCATAAAATCTTGTAATGTCCTCAAATTTTATACTATTGAATAATACTAAAACATTTACAAACCTATGATTATGAAAAATTTTATATAATTTAAACTTGCAAATAAATCAATTAGTCAAACTATTTTTAATAGTAAATAATCATAAATTTCTAAAAATAAATTTTAAAATTAAAAATAATAGGACAAAAGAAAATTCTCTAAAGTTTTAATACCTAAAGAATCAAGCAACAGTAGACGCTCAGCTAAATCCATCATCTGAGTGCAAATTCTTTAATCATCTACAAGCATAATAAACTATAGTAAGTTTTAAATTCAGTAAGTATACTAGTATATACATAGAATACACACACACACATCTATAAACAATACACTTATTTACAATGTATGTATATAATATAACATGAGATGAATTTATGGTTGTTTCAAAACTTTTGTAATCCTTGAATACCTTATAATATTCTTTCAAATTTTTTTTAGAATATCTTTCTTCAATTACCTTTTAGTAGGACTTCACATGTCATTTATGATTAAATAAGTCAATGTCACTCGTCAATAACATACCGTATGTAGGGTAAGTGCAAGTAAGGTATATAATTTTTTTTTGAAAAAAATAATAAACATTTATGCTCGAAGGCGAGAGCCACACCTTAACCTTAATCATCGGTGAGTTCTCCCATATGCACATATACTTTTTAACACGATATGAAGACTACACTACCCAGAGATACCCCAAAAGTCTCTCTCATATTATATAAAATAATAAACAATAACAATAATACCAAACTCGAAGAAATGACCATACTAAACAATCAATGCTCCATATAACTTATAATTGCTTACTAAGAAAGTAATAAAATTTGATATCCTTGCACAAAAAAATTAACTTTCATAATACTTTTCTTACAAAAGTGCTTTCTCGTTATTTTAAAGACAATGTACATTTTTATACTTAAATGCCAATGCACATGACATAAAAATAATCACAATAATATAATCACAAACAATTACAATCACAATAACACATATATTTATAAACACTCGTATAAAAAATAACAATGTTAAAATAATACTTTTATAAAAATTTATAATTAAAAAATATTTTTGTTAAAAAATATTTTTAAAAATACATTCAAATATATACATACATACATATATATATATATATATATATATATATATATGTTTATTGTAATTCTTTTTAAAAAACTCTAGTATACTTATTTCTTGATGATCACAATAAAAATTAATTTAAGCATTTTGACCTATAATTAAAAAAAATAACATTCATAAGACTCTCATACACTATCGCAAAGTATATATAATCTCATTAGACTTCAAATTCTTTATAAAACTAAACTTTTTTCATTGTCTAAACTAAATCACTTATTCTGACTGTATTATGTTTTATACTAAGTAACTCTCAAATATTAATTTTTTTGAAAATATAATACATTCCCAAACGTTATAAAATTTTGCAAATAATAAAGACATATAGATAGTATATTATCAAAACTTTTGATCTGAAATTTATTCTATAATTATTCAAAATAAATTTTATTTTCAAAGTATCAAATTTTGTCAAATACAAATTGATAATGAACAATTTTCATTCAAAATTTTATAACAAATTATAAACTTAAAATTGTGCCCTGAAATTTCAATATAATAAAGTAGATATAATTAGAAATTAACATATAAAATTTTATAATTTTTCAAAATATTTTGGTTAATTAAAATAATTTTGTTATTTAGTTCTTATACAAAAACAAGAAATTTTCTGCATCTTAGGGTTAGATTAAAAAATTATTAAAAATTAAAAATATAATAATTTATTTATCAAACAAAAATCAACCCTTAAGATGTCTAATTTATTCATGTAAAACAGTTTTGACAAATTTGAAATACATAATTTTATAATATTATCTCTGTAAAAATTTTATTTTTTTTAAACTATACTATTCACAAACAAAATTCTCTAATTTCTTAATCATGAAAATTTAATCCTAACTTCACAATTTAATCATAAGTTTCAATCATTATATTTTGTAAAATTTAATAATAAAATTACTTATTACTAATAATAAATCATTAATCCAAAAACTAATATAGATAAAGAAAAAGAAAACTTACTATTTTTTTTTGTCTTTTTTACAGTTTTGTCTCTCCCCTTTATTCTCTTTATTCTATTTTTTAAAAATTTAAATATACGTAAACCTTAAATACAAATAAACACTTCTATTTATACCAGTATAAAATAACAATTCAATTTTTAATTGAACTCTTTCTATTTATTTGATTCTAAATTTTAATTTATTCTACAATATCTAATTATTTTTTATATAATATTATTTCTAAAAATATAACTTATTATCTATATATATAAATATATAATGTATCTTAAAAGAAACTATGGTATTATAGATCTTGTGCGATTTATAGATAATTATAATTAATGGATGATTAATATACAATTAAAATGCAATTTCAAATCATTCAAGATATAAAGAGGCATAAAAGAGTTAATATTTTTCTCCTATATTATGAAAACTAAAGTTCTAGCACAACATTTATTTAGTTACTGGTGCATTTAATTGACGCAACCATAAACTGCAAGTATATCTTGCCTAAATCCATTTATAATACATTTCTACTGAATTGTTTATATAATAATTATGATTCTTAATATTTTTTGTCTGTATATGAAAACTAAATTTGTCCATTTTTGGCTAAGAAGATTAATTTCTTACTATCTTAATCAAGCAGCTGCTTCCCCTATAAAATCAGGTTTTTAAAATGTACTCCTGGTGCATAAAATAGTTAACAGAAGCATAACATCACGTCTTGGCTATCACTCTAAATCAGAGAAATTATGGAGAAGTCTTCCCTCAAACTAGCTTTCACACTCACAATCTTAGTGGTTGCCTCTTGTTAGTACCTATTCTCTTTCTTTATATAAATCTGTATTTGTACTGTTATGTTGTGGGCATATATCGTTATATTTTTCTACTATATACCAAATTTAAACTAGAACCAGAAATGGTTTTGCTATTGATTAGAAAATGATTTATGTATATTGGTTGCAGCTGGCCAAATGGGAGCTGAAGCCAGGAATCTAGCTTCCCTTCGATGCCATACTTCAGAAGATTGCTTGCCCGAGTGTGGTCAGTGCAAGTTCTGCACATGCCAAGTAACCTGGTGTTCATGTCTAAATGATCCACCTCCACACTCTTTGACCGAAGCCAGAATCGGAGTCAAATATGAACCTGCTGGAAATTAAATTAGCAAGAGGGTTTTATGGGTGTGCTCAAATTAAATAAATTTGGCTCGTCAATGTTGTCGCCTTACTTTTCGGTTGCTGTTCAAATGAAAAGTTGTACTAGAGTTAAGAAAAAAAGAATGGAGCTATCAGAGACCCAATAGTAATATTTAAAGACACATCTTATAATACCCTTATGTTTCTCTTTTTCTTCTCTCTAAATTGCCAGAAAGAGATTCAGATCCTCCGTTAATATAAGTTTTTATAGGGCTTTAAAGATCTGATAAGATACGGCAAGTATGATAGTGAATGATTGACGTTTATTTGTTAATTATCTTTTCATCTCGATGAAACTCACAGTTTTAGCCTTTTAAATTCTCTTTTTAAGTTTATGGCTTTTTCTCTGGTTAGTTTCTTCCTTTAGATTTCCCTTCTGTAATGAACATACTATGGTGTGTCTTGACGTCTCCATGTCGATCAGTGTCTCTTTCGTAGCTCTTTAATATTATTAACGGATGAACGTTTGGCCTTGTATAATCCCCATCAAATTTTTACAATCATTCACAATTCACAAAGACAAACTCAGCTTAAGCTTAGCTCCCAAATCACATTAACAGATGTATTCACGTGTCGTTATGCACTATTTGTGCACTCATGTTCACAAGCCTCAAATTAACCAAAGATTAATAAAAATTGGGTATTTGAAGGGATTCAGTGGTTTAAAGGAAAGGTTAGCGAAAATTCTTCAAATAATATTGCTTTTTTCCTCTATCTATTGTTAAAGGAATTCATTGAACAGATGATATATAATACCGCAGATAAATTATAGAAAAAATAGGAAAATTTATTGTTAATATTTTGTGACATTTAGCAAAATTACGAACAAGCACGTCTCGTTTTTAACTCCTTTTAAGTATTGAAGTTCATCATAAATATTCTACAATTAGTTAAAGATCTCTTATATATTACAAATTTCTCATAGTTTTTTGATACTTATAGGAAAGTTTATGCTGATTTTCAAAATCTGGAGGGATGCTTCTACCTATAAATTTTTTCAAGGGTTATGTATATAATTTGGTCATATCTCAAAAGAGATAGAGGAAAGTTATGAATTTTGTGGTCATAATATTGACCCTTGTTAAATTGCATAAGGAATGGTGACAGAAGCCAAGAGTCTACAATCTCTTGAAACAAACTAAGAATTGACCCAAAAATCATGATTTTTGTTTGGAAATTCCCACAAATACCTAGAGAAAATATTATTAGCAGAATTAATGTAACAAGCCTATTAAATAAAATCGGACTGGTATCTAAGTAGGAAGCTCAAGAGGTAATTCAATAATACCGACAGTTAGTAATTGTAATTTTATTTCACAAACACGCCTGAACAAGATTTCTTTAGGTATTTTTCAAAGGTGCAGGCATTTTTTTTTCTTATGGAATGGTGTACCTAATTTATACTTACCAAAGCTTTGAATTTGTGACTCTTTCTGTCTCCCCTCTACTGTACCTAGTGCTCATCGCTGGGTGATAGTTTTCAACTTTGAAGTGCAGGTATTTCTTGTTTACTCTTGTTGACGAAAACTTTCCATATTTGTAGCCAGGAGATTCATCGTATTTTCTTATCAGAGTGTTACTAAGAAATATCCAGGATAATCTACTCTATTTTTTCCTCTCTTGTTGAAAATTTCTGCAATCTAATTTTCTTTTCTTTTATTCGTTACAATCAACTCTTTGATATTAAAGTATCCAACATTAATTGAGATGGTAGTACGTCAAAAGCCTTTGTGTTTTACTTTGATCCGAATGTTGATACTTGAGATTGAGCTATGTGGGGGAGTTGATAGCTCTTATAGCTTAATTATGTTACCGCTTAAGCGTGTTAGGTATTGAAATTAGGCCCTTGATCACTTCATGTATATTTTTCAAATCAACTTGACGGTTCTGAGTGTTATATGTAAATCAACCTGTGGATCAATACATTTTCAAAAATTTTAACTTTGATTGGGACATGTAAATTAATGTATAGTTAAATCATCTCAATAAATACATGACACATGGAATGCAATTTTAATCATTTGAAGTGCACCACACCAACATGGTAAGAAGGATGTAACAATTTGTATTAAGAAAATTATGGTAACGCGAATCCTTTTTCTATGTATGTAAATGCTATTTATTAATTTTATATTTCAATTATTAAATTGATACCAATCAATGGTCAAAAATTGATGTAAATATTATAAGGGAAAAATTACTGCATATATAAGATAAACATATCTTCAATCTATCAAATTTGAGAAACTCGTGTGTATTAAAATCACCAAGGTACTAGAATGCAAACAAACAAGACAAAAGGAATTTGATATTCATAAAACTCTCCAATTTTAAAAGCAAAGTTTGTCCATTTGTGCTCGAGTAGCAGACAAGAAAATGCATATTATCCAGTCAAGACCCGTTTATCCAATGGCCTCAACGACAGAATTAGAAGAAAATTTTGTGATTTACTAAGACACGCATTTGGATCATGGCTGTTTGAGATTTTTGGTCTTATTAGAGACCTCCTGGTATCCTCTGGAAATACGATAGTTTCGTATATAAATAGAGCCTAAGGTTCCTCTTTCAGCCCTTCAGGACATGTCCTCATTTACTTGATAATATTTTGCTTATGCTATCCAACTTCTACTGTTTGGTTTAATAATGTTTTATAGACAATATTCTGCTCCATATATACGTTCTCGAGATGTTGTGAAGCTATACTTAATGTGTGTGTCTCTGCCCCGCTTATATGTTTTCTTTTTTTAAAAAAAAATTCTTTAAAAAAAAATTCTTTTTTAAGTTTTATTTATTTTCGCTGACTGCTATGGTTTCATCACTGCATTTTGTCTGGCATCTAAAGAGTGTCTTTTGCAGAAACCAGGATTTCCAAGTTGTCGGATTTAATTCTTCACTGTATTTTTATAACAAGAAAAAAAGCATTATTTGCTCCGCTCTTAATGTTGCTTTCGATTGTCCTTATATGCCTGCGAAACCACTGCAAACCGCAAGAGTTTTATGTGCCGGTACCGACACTTGAAGAAAAAGTATTCAAAGGATTAACGGTCTAGGTTTTTACATGCTCAACCCAGCTGCTGCATTGACACTTCATGTGATAAATTAATGCTGCAGTTTTATCACCAATGATTAAAAAAAAATCCTGCTAATTGCGATAAAATTAGGTCGATTATCTGCAGAGCGCTTTATATGATCCAAGTGTTGTATATATGGACACTGATAATACTGATTGACAAAGTAGAGTACGAATTATCCCAGCTGCGTGGCTTATCATTATCACGGAATTGGATTACAGGCTATTCCCCCAGAACTATACAAGTAGTGGCAAGCTGCTCAACGAATGATACTCATCAATCATCTTTTGCATGTAGTAGCATGATGAATGTAAAATGAATTCTGTCCGCGTATAGATCTAAGCAGAAGCTACTAGTATATGCAGACATCTTTTGCATGTAGAGCGGACAGACTATCCACAGAGAGTAACGGTGAGCAAGAGCACCCTGGGTGTTGCCAGATGATCTTGATGATTACTTCTTGATTATTGAAATGCTAAATTGCAGTTTCTTCGGCAGCAAGCATTTTGCCGGGGATGAAGATATTATGATTAACATATAAGCTAAGGAAGAAAATGATCATAATTAGGGTTCAAAATCACTTGAATGTATTCCTTCTGGCAATCATACAAAAATGGATATATAGTATATATATATATATATATATATACTTGTTATATCTGGTAGGATGAAATGGAAAAATTATATGTAAGATCGATACTTTATGTGGAGAATACAAAAGATAAACAAGGGTAAAATACATTATGTGGAGAACACAAAAGATAAACAAGGGTAAAATACTTTATGTGGAGAACACAAAAGATAAACAAGGGTAAAATACAAGTTCAAGGCCAACATGCACAAGATGATACTATAAGTTATCTGCTCCACTGAAATTCCTTTGTCTACGCGGACCACATAGGTAAAGCAGTGATCCAAATGTGAATGCCAAGAAGATCCAAGGAACCCAGCCAAATTCTGATGGTAGTAATGCCCACAATAAAACTGTGACTGAAAGGATCACCCCAAATATGGCTAACATACTAAAAGCCCTACTGATGGTTGGAAATTTCCTGCTGAATATCACTCCATTGATAGCGCAGAAGAAGGAGATCATTAGAACCATTAGAAACATAATAAAAGAAAATGGATTCTGCCTAAATATGGTTTTCGGCTGAATTTTCCCGTTGTTTGTAACAAACGAGATGCTCAGAAGTGCAAATAGGCCTGTAAATGCCATGACAATGACGAGTCTAATCCATTTGATCGTAAATTTTATATCTAATAAGTTATCATTGTTGCCGTTAGAGCCATCCCTCTGAGAGTTCAACTGATTGTCAAGATTAGCATCTGACGTACCGATGGTTTCACTTTCAATAATTGTACTGTCTCTGTTGATTTCATTAGTCTCGACTTTCTGAAAGCAATCCTCGCCATCCAAAGACACAAAAGATTCTGTTGAACTTCTTGAATCCTGAAAACAATAAACATTTATCTTCAATATTCTTTGAATTTTACTACTTCTCTGTAATGAAAAATCAAAGTAGTAACAAATCAATTTATTAATCCTGATGATAGTTAAGAAACAGCAAAAAAGGTTCTTACCATAGTTAGGAAAATGGGGGCATTCATGAGGAACACAGTCACGATATTTTGGAACAGTGTTGGCGAGCAGACTGAATATATGATAAAAAATTGAAACTAATGTACATGTATTACCAAGCAAATGTACCTAAATACGACAAATCCAGAAATTTCCTTTCATTTGCCAATGCCTAATTTACTGCTCTACTGGACAACAAACCTTGACGTGTTCTTGGAAATTAGAGGAAAACTTAAAAAATTAAATCTCAAACAACAAACCTTGACGTGTTCGTGGTGCCGAATGGATTGATCGACTAGATAAACTATGCAAGACAAAATATCAATTTTTTGCCCCATTAAGCTGTGTTAGCAGTAAAGAAACAGGCATTGGCTCTAACGAAATAATAATTATTTATTTTGAACTTGAAGAAGCAATGTAGGTACATAGAGAAAGAAAAGTTAAATCTAGAATGTTTAGTTGACTAAGGTCAACCCATTTGAGTTGACTAAGGTCAACCCATTTGAGTTGATTTTGGTCCAATAAAAGTTGAAAATGAACTTCCAAAAAGAGTTGGGCTTTCTCGATTTTGTCTGCAAGTTCTTAACCATATTGAATGCAACAATCCAAGTTCTTAGAAATTGATGTCTAAACGTATATCTTTTGGGCAAAACGTTGGATTCCAGAGAGCATTTGGTGTGTTGTGTTATTGAAAAGAAAGAAAGGTCTCCAAAGGCATATTCTTTTCTTCTCTAGGAGAACACGAAATAATGTTCATGAAATTCTCGGTTCTTTACGTATAATTGAAGCTTCTGTCTTGCTAACAGCAGTGGAAAATTAAAATCAAGGGCAGATTTTAGGGTTTGATTTTTACCGGAAAGCATATATTTTGACACATTTTATTACGTTCTACGCTTAATACACTCTCCAAACTGTTAGACAATGGATTCGAACTCAATAAATGAGTACGTAGCTACTGTCTGTGTAGCAAAACCGTAAAGCAGAGCAGGTGCAATAGCAGTGTGTGCGGTGCATACACTGGAGACTGAAAAAGGAAAAACAATGGCATGGTAGGTAGCTGTAAAATTTGTCTCTGTATTCCTCCTTTATCTTGTACATTCAGCTAGGGTTTATCACACTCTTTAGGATATACATACATGTAAGCAGTAGCATTGTAACACACACACAAGAGAAAGTCAATACAAGACATTTTCTCTCAAAACACATAGCGACGGCTGAATCATTTACAATCCAACCTTAAACTAATCAGCCGTATAAACCTAGCCATGGAATAATTTCTGCAAACCTCGAGGTATAACCACTATTAGATTGGAAAATCAAGTCCGTGTCTCGATTTAATTTTGCAATGAAAGTGAGAGGAAAAATCGGGCCATTGGCCCGGTTTACAAATTGAAAGAAAAATCAAGACAGCCTCCTTTTGCAATCAAAATCAAAGGAAAATTGGACTGATACTGCCTCGTTCGAATTCTTCTCCAGCATGTAAATATGTAAAATTAGTAATTTAATAAGGTAAATGTGTTATTGCCTTAGTTCGAATTCAGGTCCGATAATTTAGTAGGTTAAATAATTAGGTTTAAGAGGTAAATATATTCAATTAACTATACAACAGAAGTAAAAGTGCCAAATCATCCAAAGCCAACAGAAAAATTGCTGATTGGACAGTTAAAAATGTCAAATTGAACTTTTCATTAAGAATAAATGTGTCAAATTACCAAAAAAATTAAGTAGGATAGACTATTTTTGAGTAAGGTGTAAATATTATGGGGTCTTGAATAATTAGGTCAGAAAACAAGAAGGGCAGCGATAGTTTCCCCACTGGATATAGTAATTTTTAATCTATAGAAATTTATATTGTTCAACCAGAGATTAACGTTGTGTCAAAACATTTTTATGCTATCCTAATTATTCATTAAGGAGAGTGGTGCATTCACTTCTAAATAGATCATAAAATGGTATCTGGATTCTAATATAGCATTGACCTTGTTTGTTTCGGTTATTGATAAAATGGTGGTGGTCGTGCAAACTGCGTGTTCGAGGGATGCTGACTGCAAATGCGTAGATTGTGGGGGAATGCCCGTAGCATGTATTGAAAGTAGCCGTGAATGCGTAGCAGTAGATACACCGCCTGCCGCCACTTCCGAAGCTCACGATATAGTGGGGGAACTTCTTTTTTCTGTACCAAGGACAGTGAGTGCAACGTGTTCTGTATTCGTGACATCAGCCAAGAAGTTGTCTATTTGTGATATATTTGATTATTAATTTTTAGTCATACCAGGCATATGCAAGAAGTTGAGTGTTCCTGAATCTGCCAATTATCATAAGAACGCATGTTTGATTGGTTAAATTCGAACATTTTGAAGTTTTTGCCTATGATAATCACATATTACAACTCTTCAATTTGTGATGACCGAATTATGTTTTAATACTTAATTAATATTTTGGAAAAAACCCTTCTCCAACTAGATGCGATGGTGGTTTTGACTTCAAACTTGTATCAATTTCAGCAAATGTTATTAAGTGAACCAATTATCTCTCATATATACGAGTATAAATTGAGAGAGTATTTCAATAGTTTCATTTAACTCCACCCTCGATCTAATTACGGTAATAAGATCTTTACAGACTGTTGATATATCAATCAAGCAAATGCAAGACTGTGCGTGCACTCATGAACAGGACAGGTTTTGCCATAATTAAGTATAAATTAATTTATGACAATGACGGTATCTGGCAATGACATCTCTAAACCTGGCTGCCTAATAAATTTATTCTGTCTTAAGGTTATGGAATTCCATTAATATAAAATTTGGATGAGTGTTAACCCTTGTGTATTTTCTACATTAAAAGAAAGACGGGAAATTGAGCTTTTCTTGTGCGTGTAAATTTATCTTTTATGCTTTCGACCATACATATATATTAAATGCAGTTTCAAGTTTTCTAAATCTGCCTATCATCGGCAATCTGTCAGTCATCAGGAAAGCAATATGCACTGAGATTTATTGTACCTTCCACCTCAGCTTCTCAGGCTGAAAAATTCTTTATAATAAGACCAGTTTATTTCATTACTTAACCACAATCAAATTTTGAAATTGTAACCATCACAAGTTCTTCGTTTTCTCACAAGCAGAAAATATGAACGCCTTCTTCACCGTCCTGTTGATCGTTGCTTCTTGTAAGTCTCTCTCTATCACAATTTCGCTCTACATACATATATATATCAAAATATATTAATAAACAGTTAACAATTCGGCAGGCGTATATTTCTCAACGGGCCTAGCAGCTGATAAAGAGAATACGGAACTGCATTGTTCTCGCGACATTGACTGCCTGTTAAAATGTCCCAAAGGTGGCTTCTGTAATAACAATGGGACCTGTTATTGCATATCTCCACAAAAGAAATCTGGTTATGAACCGACGAAAGCTGGACCAAAATGTTCCCGCGATGTTGACTGCGCATTTGGATGTACGAAGGGCGGCTTATGCAGCAATAACGGCACATGTAATTGCTGGAAGGGAAAAAAAGGATCAATTCAAGCCACCGTAGCTTCAGGCTGTGTCCATCACAGCGATTGCACAAAGTTTAGTCCCAATGGATGCAAACCAATGCACTGTGTTAGGGGCAACTGTCTGTACGATTGTAACCCTTGAGAAATTTTTTTTTCCCTGGTCAAAATGATGGCATTGGAAATAATATTATTGTCATCTCTGAAAAATTCCTGAAAGGACTCGGCTTGCAATTAATTTGCTTATAATGCAATCACTGATTTTTGTTTTTATTTTTTTCAATTAAGGCCTGTAATTGTTTCTGTTTGGGTGATAATTTTGCCGTTCCACATCCATGTACTCCTACATGTGACACCCATATAAAAATTGTTTCTGCAACATATATGTTATGTGACTTGTGCTGTTGCTGTTGTGTGTGTGTGTGTGGTGACGCCTGTAATGTATCTAATCGTCAAAACAAAATTTAAAATAATTAATAAATAAAATTGAAATAATTTATTAGGGATTAGAGTTTGGTTCCTGGGAAAACAAAACAAAAAAAAAGTATAAACAAAGGAAGAGGTTGGAGGGAGACAATAAAAATGTAAGGCTAAAGAGAAATTAAATAATAATTTTAATCGAGTTTTATATTCTGCAAAGATAATTAATTATATCAGAATAGCTGTTTGATTGATTAAATTTGACATTTAAATTTTGTAGGAAGATATTTCAGTTGTTCAATTTGTGATAATCGGATTATATTTTATTACAAGAAATAAACCAAACTACTGTTTGAGGAGGAGGCACAAAACATTTATTAATTCAACCAACTAAATTCTCACATTTTTAATTAATATATTCAAACAGTATTGTAATTGAAATAGCTCCATTCTACATCATGCAAGATCATGAATGCAGTCCAGAACCAGATTTTTTGGCCATAATTAACTACAAATTTTTGACAATGATGCTATTCTTGGAATGAATTATAAACTCTGATTGAGCCAATGCACATCTCTGAAATTTATTTCTATTACACCTAGTTGAAACCCAATAAATTAATTATGTCCCAAGGTTGTCGAATTTTACCTTACATGAGATTTCAAGTACCACAGACCACGAGACGGTGAGAGTCAAGCCCTAAGGCCATCATCACTTTTTGGATATGGATAAATCTTCTTCTAGGACAGTATTATTGATCATCCTGATCTTGTGTATCGAATCTTGTTAGTCTCTTTCTCCTTCTCATGAAATACTGTACTGAATGAGACATATAGATGTCTCGTATTTGATATGTTACATGCGAAATTAAATGTGGCTCATACTTGGGATTCTTTTTTTTTGTAACAGCTTTCAACGGTACCAGGAGCAGAAGCACAAGTATATACGCCGTGCGTCTCCGACGAGAACTGCAAAGGTGTTAGCTGCCGTGGCGGAAACCACGGTGTTATTTTGCTGAGTGCAGATGCGTTGCTTATCCTGGTTCTTGTACAGTCGATTTTGACTGCATCAAAAAAAGTCCTCGCCGCTGCATATATAAAAACTGTATTTTTGGCAAGTGCCGATGCCTTTGTAATTCCTGATCGCCTCTGAGAAAGATGGTAGTTGAACTAATCCATCTATATGCAATAAATTTCATTTGAATAACTATTTGATAGACACCTCCTAATCCTATGGATATTAGATAGAATACATGGGCTGGTTTATAGGTTGGTTTCTAAAGTATGGTTTAAAGTTTTAAGAACCCCACAAAGCTAGGTCTCTAACAGCTACCTGCAGAAGGACTCACGCATCCTCTCTCATTTAGCAATGTCGTAATTATCATCATAATATGAAGCTTTTATGTCCCTTAAACAATAAAGACTACTAAAAATACCTTTCAAGATTTTATTGCAATAACTCAAAATAATGCACCCAATCAAGAAGTAATTGAAAATTACAACAAATCAATACACAAACATAAATAATAACCAGGGTTTACCAAATTGGTACCTCCATAGATTTCATTAGTAAAGAGAATTACTTTGATACAAAATTTTATTCAATCTTCTTGTCTTAGTTTTGTCCCCCAGTGAATCTCAAATTTTCAATGTCACGACTCCCTTGATTCCGTTTGAGGATTTTATTGTTTGGTCTCCGTTTTTTCTCCAACACACTTTACAATATAAATACGTACATATATTTTGTAATTAAGTTGGTTTGTTTTTAAATAAAATTTATTAAAAAAAAAGACAAATACAAATCCAACGTGCATGATTCGGAAAGCTAATTGCTTGCTCAAGACAAGGAGAAATTTATTCACTTTTTAAATATTTTTGGGAGAGATTAAGCTCAGTATAGATGGCAAGAATTTCACAATCATAAATTATTTAACACAGCATCACACAGCTAAATGTGTGATTAAGGAAATGGAAACGCCCGTTGCTTTATTTCCCTCACCCGGTCACATCCATCTTAGTTGATGCTGGAGAGTCAAGAAGAAACAAACTTGAGTTAATTAGCCAGGATTGTCAGGCAAAGAATCAACGTCAAAAGTGAAATTCGAAAGCTTTAAATATATGCAGCAAGACGTATTAACTCACTTGGCACAGTTCGTAGTCCTGGAAATAGGGATGTCCATCTGAACCCTACACTTTTGAGGGACAGATGAGGCAGCATCTTCCTTGATGCTTGGGTAGCGAGCCGCAGCTGCCTTAACACAATCACATGCTGTTCTTCTGTCAGCAGTAGTTGGAGTGATTGTCTTGAGATTTTTCGCACCATCACAGCATGCAGCTGCAGGAGTCCCTCCAGCCGTCAGATAAGGAATACAAGAAGCCAAAGAAGCATCCACCCTCCACAAGTGACAGCTTCTCCTGGTTTCACCATTATCTGAATTAATGCTCCCAAAACCAACACTGAAATAACAGCGCCCTTCATTTTTGTGCAACACTTTGTGTTGTGCTTCGTTATATGTGATTGTGTTGTGTCTTTGGTTGAAGTAGATGGCAAACTGAAACAGATTATTTATAACATGCTTGTAATTAAGAAAGCTATATGTGTGGGTCATATCATAACTAAAGCTGTTTCAAAATTTTGGCAGCTACTTTGCCACAAAATGTCACTTGTTACCCCAAATAGTAAAGAGGATAAGCTTTAGGATTATATTTCCCCAGCTTTCTGTTAATTCCAATGCAACTTGCTGATGACATTGAAACCGTTTCTCATTTCTTTCATGTTGCGAAGAGAAACATTTCTTTAACTGCATATGGGGTGGGGTCGAATTGAGGTTTGTATAAGCCGAATACGGCATGTTGACGGTGGAGTCCAAATTATGGTGATTCTGATGATGGCAATTAAGCGGCGGAAAGAAGCATTCCGTTTCTCATTCAGCTTGATGTAAATTATTACCTTCTCAATTTTCTCCTTGTATGCAGGAAGGCATCCACCTGGGGTATGACATTCACCAAAAAATTCCCGCCACTAAATTATGCAGTCACTACAATGGAACTTAGATTATCGTAATATAACCATAGCAAATTTTGGGCATTATAGTTTTGTTCTATGTAAGATGAACAAATTAATCCCAGTTTGTGCGTTAGATAAACATAATTACCGGCAAACCTGTACAAAATTCATTTAGGAGGAGTTGGACAAGACAAGGGATTTAGTTGAACCAAAATTTTCAAAGCAATAACGTCTGCAGTCATTAGCTCCAGTTGAAATAAAAACAATGATTCAGCCAAATGCTTCTCAAGCTCTTGTTGCTTCTTACTGCTTCGGAAGATCAATTTGGACAGTTCTCTGAAACATTGTATGATTATGACATGTCAAACAGATATCCAGTTAAACTAATCCAAAATACATGAATTGATGAAACATTGTATAACTCTGTAATCCAAAATGTCTTGCCAGAATGCTTCGTGCAGAATAAGGAAGAATGCCACAAGCACCAGATGCATAGTTTATGCCAGTTTTTATTTTGCTCCTTGCAATTCTGAGAGCACTATATAAGAAGGAACCATGGGGAGCCCAATATATAGAGCTGCATGCAACAAGAAGAAAATTAATCAAAAAGATAAAACAATGAAATGATTTGAGTAGTGTTGTTATACATATATGCACGCGTGTGTGTTCAGATGCAAGACTTGTCTGTCTCATAATCCTAGGTAGATGTAGATGAAAAAATCATGATTAAGGGCTTTATCAAACAAAACCGAGTAGTTTCTTACCACCATGTCAAAAGTACAACAATAAGTGCTAGGTGAGACTAAGGTTACATCCATGGGCATCAAAAGCAATTTTTTCAGCTTTATCCTGAACAGGGAGACCAAAATTATTTATTCCCTTTGAGCATCTACTAACCTTTGGTTTCTGACCATTCAATATAAAAAATCAAGTGCTGGACTTTCAAAGACGACCATTCTCCTGGCATCTACAAGAAACAAATGCACATATATGTATTTTTCAGCACATGAAGGGAATTGCAACAATCATATCATTGATTCTGCAAAAGAAATTCTTATTAATAATCCTTGAAAGAATTTATATCTCCAAATGCTTTCAAGTTCATTCACAAGTAATCAATTAAATAGCTGAGCATTATGTGGCAGTCTAGCATCGCAAAAAAATCCTGGAGATGATGGCTGAGATTGACATTGCTGCCAATATCCAATCGAAGAAAAAATTGGACTTCAACAAATACCTGGAAAGCCCTTCTGCCGAACTGAAGTTCCAAAGCAATACTTTTTTGGATAATGTTTGAAACCCAAAAGTTCTACCAAACATGATATTCCCACAAACAAGCCAGTTAAAAATAACTTTTGTAATCCTTTTTAACAATCCACCATCATTTTGAAGACTTTCAATGCTCATTCCAAAAAACATGTTACATATTATTGTTGTTTGAATATGTCAGACAAAGAAAAAGAATAGGTAGCTCTCATTATTGATTTGCCTCCTGTTTTGGGTACTCATGAATGCTTCTACAATATCCAATTTGAGTGATTTTACTACGAAGGCAGAAGACAAAAGCTGCCATGGAAGATATTAAGAGGAGGAAAGAAAAAAAAATTACTTCTTTTTGATGATCAGCTGTTTACCTTAACATATTTAAGCCTACTCACTTCTGGAGTGACCATATATGCTTTCACATGGTGCACACATTATCTATGCTTGATAACCCAAAAGAACACCTCATATAATGAAAAACTTTGATGTTTTTGAGCTGAATGAGATGGTTTTCCCCTCTAATCGAAGGAGCAATCACCGTACAGGCTCAGATTACTGGGCTTGACAAAATTGATGCATGTTTAAAGTGAAAAGGTAAAATTCAGAAAATGTGGAGAATGCATTGATCTAGTTAGTCATGTTTTCAGATTTCATTAAAGCCGTGTGAGATTGAGAGGCTTGGACCAGCAGTCATGATCTTATGAAAAATTCCAAAGTTCCAAATTGCTAGTTTTCATGAGTAATCATTGGACAATGATTTACCAAAATTTTAAAATTTCTTGTTCTCACCTATAAAATCTGCAACTAAGTACTCATTTGGTTCATGTATCTGCCCAAACCTCCTGCAAACATAACTAATGGAAATCTTCCCTGCATGGATTATAGTGGCTTTGCATCTGTTTGAATAAAAGTTGCAGTTGCTACTATCAACCATGGAATTTCCAAATCATTATATGGCAGAAGTTCAGTTAGATTCACATGAAATATGCACTGAAAATAAAGCAGACTGAGACAACAAAAATAAATAGAAACTGGTGTTTCCCCTTTCATCTTGCGAAATGTTATCTTTTCCACAAGAGCACGTGTAGACAAGAATAAGACTTTATTCAGGTTACTGCACACAAATGCATTGTCCAAACAGGAATACATTAGACATATATAAGGATTACCTCAACTCCATAATCCACCCCACCTCTCCCCCTGCCCTGTTGTGCTTTCTCCTTTTCAATTTGGGCTACATAATCAGAGGCATTACATTTAGTATTAGTAGAAAGTATAAATAACTTATCCAATCAGATTGTAAACAGTAATCCCATTTTAAGTCCACCAAGTTTCTAATAATATCGACTTCATAATTTAGCATAGATAAAAACTGTTGTGGTACATTGGGTTCTAACATGGATTATTGCATTACCTGGTATAAACACCACCAAAGAAAAGCCTAGACAGGTGCTTTGGATTTGCTTCAGCCTTGATTTTTTTTTAATTTCATAAAGTTGACCCTCTTGATACTTGGATTTAAATGGTTATGATTAAAGATTTTCAACTTCAGATATTAGAAAAATGGTTCCTCCAACTAACACTAATCTCACTGGTAATTTAATTGAAGAAGCCTTGACCGAGATAAATCTGCCTCTCACAAATTTCATTTGTTCTGAGAACACTGATTGATCTTCACCCCTATATGTGATAATGTGGCATCCACCAAATGAAGAATGCTTGCTCCCCACCCTGATATATTGGTACAGATGGACTCATGCAATCAAATATGGATAAATTAAAAGAACAGGAAAAGAAAAATAAAACATTGAAATTTTTTCCAGAGTTGTCTAAAAGAACACTTCAAACATTACCCAATGTTAGTTTACTCTCAACGTTGTCACCTTGATGGAAGAGTACTAGCAGTAAAGAGGAAGAAAAATTATTTGATAGGCTTCATTCATGGACGCTAGTTTAATAAATTCTGCAGTTGAAAATGATCATAAGGAAAGGTGAAATAGAATACCTCAGACTGCTCTTTCCAAAGATGAGATGGATGAAAGTCATTATCTCGTGTATTTATCAGGAACAAGGCCAGATTTAATCATCTCAGCAGCCAGTTCAAAAACTGAACTAACATCACCACCTTGATGAAAAGCATTAAGCATCACTTCACAAATTTCTTGGTCAGGAAGAAAGCCATCAGACAACATCATACAGAAAAAAGATTTAGCTTCAGTAATCAAACATCTTTTGCACAATCTATTAATCATGGAACTGTAATCTCTTATTGAAATTTCAAACCCCTTCTCCATCATTTGACGGAAGAACACCATTGCTCTATGCACATCACCCTTGGCACAATGTGCTTTGATTACTGTGGTAAAAGCAACCTTTGTCAAACGGATATTATGTTCCTGAAGAGAAACCAGTATACTATCCACATCCTTTAAGTCACCATGCATGCAAAGTCCATCAATGAGAATATTATATGTAACAGGTGTAGGCTCGAGATTATGCAACAACATCTGGTTGAGTAACTGAAAAGCTTTTCTTAGGTCTTTACATTTGCAGAAACCCTGAATGAGGGTATTATATGTGATTTGGTCAGGGTTTACACCTTTGACATGCATGTCCTCAAGTAATTGGACAGCTTCTTGTAGCTTCCACTGTTTGCAAAGTCCTTTGATAACTACGGTGTATGTGACATGAGTTGGTCCTATATGATTACTTTTCATCTCTTGCAGCAAGTCACGCAAGCTGTACAGATTGCCTTCTTCACAGTATGCATTCATAAAAGTTGTATAAGTTACAGCACTTGGTTCCAGACCATGTAACTTGATGGTATCCAATAACCTTCTAGCTTCAGCTAGCCTTCTATTTTTACAGAAACCATAAATAAGAGAATTGAAAGTGACTATACTAGGAGAAACCCCTTTCTCAATTAGCTGTTTGTACAAGTGCAGAGCCTCCCCAATATTACCAAGTTTTACATATGCATTAATCATAATGTTATACAAAACAACATCCTGCATGCAGTCACTCATTGTCAGAGAATCAAAATACACTCTGGCTTCTGACATCATTTTTTTGTCACACAGACCAAGAAGAATTGCACTGTGTGCAAAAGAATTTGAAGATATCCTCTTCGAGCACATTTCACTATATAGTTGGATAGCCTTTTGGATTTTATCTTGCTTGCACAGGCCGTGTATGAGTATAGAATATGTTAGAAGATCTGGTGTCAAGTTATTAGCTTCCATTTCACAAAGAAGTGCCAAAGCTTCATCAACCCGTCCACTTTTGCACATGCTGCTGATTAGTACACTGTATGCGATGACATTCAACTTAAAACCCAGTGAAAGCATTTCTTCTCTCAATTTTAATGCTTCCTCAATGTTGCCTATCTGGCAATGCCCACATATCAAGACTGTATAAATTACAATATCCGGATTTGAACCTTTAACTAACAATTGGTGGATAACCTCACAAGCTCCACTCATCTTACTAAGCAAATAAAACCCTTTGGAAAGAATTCTGTAGGTTACTGTGTCAGGCTCAACTCCATGCCTCTCCATGTCATTTGTGAACTCTAATGCTTCTTCCATGGAGCCAGCCACACATAAACCATGAATAAGAATATTATAGCTAAATGCATCAGGATGTAGGCCATACTTGAGCATCATACAAAATAAAGCCTTTGCAGCTTCAGCAAATCCCATTTTACAGTACCTAGACATGATGGTATTCAACGAAACAACGGAAGGCCCAAGCTCCTCCTCTGCAGTCTCCTGCAGGAACAAAATTGCATCTTGTAGTTTGGATTGCTGGCATAGGCCATCTATGACAATTGAATTGGTATATGAACTCTGTGGAGTTTTGCTAGCTTTAATATCATGATATACATCCCACATGATATCAGTGTGCCTCAAGTTGTGCAACAGACTGTTATAGGTTTGTATTGAAACTTTCAAGTCCAACTCTTTCATCTTGGCAATAACAAAAACGGCATCATGAACCATTCCAAATCTTGAATAAGCAAAAGCCAGCATATCCCATATCTCTCTGTTTGAATCCCAGCCCCTGAAGCAGTGCAAAAGCAACTCACAAAGAGAAGGAGCTGAACCAGAGCCTAGAAGAAATCACAGGAAATCTATAAACAATAAACTTCAAATTAAAGTGCCTAACAATGTCATAATAACTAATCATCTGAAGCAAGATAATAATATAGAAACAGCATAACAAACACATAATTGAGCTAAATCCAACAAGATCTCAATTGATCAAAGGCTTCAAGAGTTAATAAGAACATCTATATATATATATATATATATAATAAATCAAAGCGTCAAACAAATACCTTGCTCCTGCAGAATTTGCTCTAAAACCAATCTTAACTCCTTGAACCTCGTCTTCCCTGCCAAAATATGAGCAACCCCTAATCTCGAAAACTGCGAATGCTTAAACCCAGAATGCCTTTTCAACCAATCGAAAAACGGCAGTGCTAAATCCGGGCTCTCAACCCTCAGATTTTTTGAGTAATCGCCGTCAAGAAATTCATTAAGTCCTAAACTTCTGAAATTGGCAATGATTTCGCGAAGTGGGTCGGCAGGGTTTGGATCGATAGAGTCGATGGAAGTAGCTTCAACACTGGAGAGTTTTGCCGCAGAGACGGAGGGTTTAGAGAAGATTGAGGAAGAGAAAGGGGAGAGGAACTGCTCTTTGATTTTGATACGGGGAGGAATCCATTTCTTGAGCATCCAAAAGGCAGTTTTAGTGTCCAAGGGCGGTTTGTTTCCCCGCAAAAAAGAAAAAATCGAACACAGTGAGAAAAGAAAAGAGATTTAGGGTTTTACAAAACCGTTAGTTTCCCGGCAATTTTGAAAAGAGAGAGACACAAGAATCTTGCGTACCACTAGTTTGATAAAATGTGACAGAGTTTCCTTTTTTCATTTTTTAAATAAAAATTTTCATCTCCCTCAAAATTTAATTTTGGTCTGATGCCAGCCAGCCCTTAATCCATACATACATATACAGAGAGAGAGATATCTTTACTTATTTCTATCATAAATTGAGCCGTCCAACTTAAAAGAGTATTAATTAATTATTAATGACTCAAAATTAATATTATTATTTTAAATCAAAATTTTAAAATAATTATGGTATTAATTCACTTTAAAGGACAAAATTTATACATGCTTGTATTTGGTATTACAAATTTATATACAAAATCTAGCTTACTAATTCTTGATTTTTTAAATGGTTAAAATAATTACGTTGTTAATCTTTTTTTTTCTTTAAATTTAAGATAAAATTAAATAATATAAGATAAAAGTATTTTTTAAATATTTGAATTTATTTATACATAAATATTAAAATATATATATATAATGAATGATTCTAATTTTATTTTTTAATAAATAAAAGTGAATTAATAATAAAAAAAATAGAAGAAATTTCAATTCATAATATGTGAAGTGGGTCCAAATAATAAATTTATTTTATTTTTATTTTTTTGAATCTTTTTCACTTTCTCAATATCAAGTGGGGGCGGGCTTGCCGACTTGCATCTTGATGTATTTGTATCAACCCTGTGACTTTGCTGGAAAACAAACGCCGGCTGCTAATTTGAATATATACGAGAGAGAGTGTGTGAATATTTACAGCTGAAATTTCTCTGTCTATGCAGGCAACGGGTATGCCTCAAAACTTGAATGCATAAGAGTACAAGTTAAGAATGAATAAATCCATCCCACCCTATTCAATCTTCCGTTGAGACAAACACTGCAACTAAATGTTCTAATCATCTTAGACTTTCTTGGCATTTACAGACTGCCATGGCAAATAATAAAATAGCATACCTTCAAGTTTCTGAAATAATAGTTAAGAGTTTTGCATAATTGAAAAGGTGATGACTCAATTCTTTATTTGAAGAATCTAAAATAAAATAAAATTTGATATATAAAAAAACTATCTATCCATCCAAATAGGTTATTGGTTTTGCTTAAAAACCAAGGAGCAAACAGCACACCATAATGAAACTCACATTTCACCAACCTCAGCCATGACTTGCTAAGGTCACCTGCACTTTAAAACCCACAACTTTATTGATCTCAAACCAACCTTTTACATCTACCCAATTTAAGGCAATCAGGACTTTTCTTTATCTTCTCCAGAATGTCTAAAGCAAATGAAAGACGGTATATTATGGAGAAGAGCAGAAGTCCCAAGGACAAAGAGAAGCCAACTCAAAGTTTATTGTCTAAAAACCTCAAGAAAGTCTACCCAATTGGCCTTCACAGAAGCACTTCTTCCTTGTCTTTATCATCACTATCATTGTCCTTGTCCCAGAACTCGAACGACTCTTCTCTTACAGATAATTCTAGTTCTCCACTGGAGCAGAAGATTTCATTAGCTCTTCGTTTGATTGCCCCACCTGAAAGAAGAGAAGTCGCCGTGGCTAAAACTGTTCAATCACAGCAACAACAACAACAACAACAAAGTCAGGATTCTAGCTGTGGGGAATTAAGGAGGTGCAACTGGATTACAAAGAACAGTGGTGAGTTATCTATAGTCTTGTGTTTATTATTATTATTATCAAATTGCAGAAAGTTCACTGCCCTTTCTTATGCACAACATTATTAAAATTCACATAACCTCAGTAGTCTCAAACATGAGAGATATGTCAGCAATTTAAAGATATAGCTTGAATGTATAAGACTAACTTGAGATATTTCATGGAAATTCATTCTACTATCTGATGAAACAAAACAACATTTGTTAATAGCTGAACTTTAACATTGTCGTAGCCGGTTAGGTTGTAGAATGAGAGTCAATTCTCCACTCGATGATAAGTATGAATTTAATGCATGTCATACTTAATAAAGGAGAAACTTTCAATCTTCAATTAGCGCGTGTATATAAATATATATATATATATAAATTATATATATATATATATATATTTATATATATATATATTTATATATACCTTTGCAGTGGTTAAGAGTTCAATTGAACAAACTAAGATTCATCCTCTCTGTCATTATCATCATGGTTTCTTATAATGGCGGTTGTTAAAACCGTTTAGTCACTTTGACGTTGATAAATATGAATTACTTTACAGCATTCCTGTTCCAACTGTATTTGCATATTAATTTCAAATATTGGTAAGAACCAACCATACTTAATTTTTAGATGAAAGAGTAGACATTGACGTTAATTTCAACACAATACAGATAAAGTTTATGTTGCATTTCATGACGAGTGCTGGGGAGTTCCAGTTTATGATGACAGTCAATTGTTCGAGCTGCTTGCATTGTCTGGTATGTTGATGGATTACAACTGGACTGAAATTTTGAAAAGGAAGGAACTATTCAGGTACTAAATATTCTGCAATAGCTACATAGATTCTAATTTTGAAGCTTACATTTCATTTGTTCACTTCGGATAATTTGCTGATGAAATAGAGAGGCGTTTGCGGGATTTGATCCCAAGATTGTTGCTAAAATGGGGGAGAAAGAGGTTTCAGAAATATCTTCCGATGAAACAATAATGTTGGCAGAGAGCAGAGTGAGGTGCATATTAGACAATGCCAAATGCATAATGAAGGCATGTTTGCAGAAGTTTAATGCCTTTATATAACGTACTGGCTACTGCATACATCTCTTTTCTAATCTTTCTAACATGATTTGATCACCCAAATGCAGATTGTGAATGAATTCGGATCATTCAGCAGCTATATGTGGGGCTATGTGAATTACAAACCAACGACAAACAAATTCAGATACCCAAGAAATGTTCCCCTGAGAACTCCAAAAGCAGAGACCATCAGCCGTGATTTATTGAAACGTGGATTCCGGTTCGTCGGACCAGTAATCGTGTATTCATTCATGCAAGCAGCAGGGCTAACAATCGATCATCTGGTTGATTGTTTCAGATACGGTGAATGCGTAAGCCTTGCAGAGAGACCTTGGAGGCATATTTAACTTACACTTGGTGACTAACCCACCCTTTTGGTTTTGAGAAAGTTTCATTTCTCACAACTTTTGTCCTATAATACCCCATATATTTTGTGCAGAAAAACAACTAGGATGGATTCTGGGATTTCGAACCCTTTTTGTGGGTTAAAACGCTTTCGCATTTGCCCATTGTTGCGTTGTAAAGCTAATTATAAATAATTTATGCCCACCTTGCATTAGTTGATTCTTGTACTGTTATCAATAAAATCTATATATATATATATATATATATATATATCACCAAATTTCTATTTTGGTTTTGGTGGGTACGATGTGAAATCTGCAGTAATTGTAGTAATGTCCTTTTGACTTTTGTTGTAATAGCCAATAGCACTGCATTAAAGAAGAACAATATTGGCTAATGATGTTATAAATTTCTAATAACAAGAACATCGTGGAATCAGGAGACATAGCTTTGTTTATTATGTAGATAGGACATTGATTTGCAGATGTAAGAACATGTGCGTTCTAGCTCAGAGATGGCAAATGTAAGAATATGTCCTCGTGAGTTTGTGAACCTCATTTTTATTAATTAAGCAAGAAGAAATGAACTCTTACGTATCTTATCAAAATGCTATCACACCAATCAAATACAATTTATTTGGTTTAAATAGTGAGAGAGAGAGATTAAATTCTAACCAAACTAACTGGAGTAGACAACAATTCATCCTTTTGGGTTACTCTAATAATCATTTGGTTTTGGTTGATTTCATATTTCGAATCCCCTATAGCTTCCCATCAGCAAATGCAAGATTTATGTAAAATGTTGGTGGCTTCAACCTAACCTAACAAATGCATCTCACTGATATAACCCTTTGGTTTTATTTATTTATTTATATATATAATTTGTCCATTCTCATAGTTGTTATATTCCACTTCAAATTTGATTTTTATTTGTATAATTAATAAAAATTTTAAAATATATAAAAATTTTTTAATTGAAGTTGAAAAAACTTACATAAAACATATTAATAAAATTTCATCGGAATAAAATCAAACTTATTTTAAATTTTACTAATAAATTTTATTGAAATTATTGCGATGAAATTCATCGAGACAATTTTTCAACTTCTAAAACTCGTAATCTTTGTTTTTCAGCAATCCATTCTGATTTATTTCAGCAATTGATCACAAAAATTACCCTAATCAAACGCAAAATCACAGCTTTGCAATATCAGTTCATGGTTTTGGGTTCAGTAAGTCCAAATAAAATAGAATCAACAAGCGAGCCATGATTAATATTGTGTCTTAAAAGTGACTCTTATATTTTACCTGTAGGTTTTCCCTTGTTTTGAAATCGGGGGCATGTTTCTTGAACTCGAGTTTATATTGGAATTAACGTTTCCCTGCCGCACACATCTTTTCTTCACAAGCTTTCAGCTTTGCTTTTCGTTCACTTACTCTCACAAATGGTGGGTAGAGGTAGCAAAATCTTGTAACAGATTAGAGCAAAAGACATTATACCAAACTTCAAAACAGTTAAATTCCTAAGTAAACTATATTATATTATATGAGATGATTATCCAAGCACATGGTCAGATGTCTTTATAATTCACAATACAATGGAACCAAAACTTGGCCAAATGTCATTTTAACTTGCTTCAATATGTTAAGCTCTATGACTCCGACAAGCAGACAAATGCCACCCAGTCCCACTCTCCATTTAACCTTTCTTTGCTCCATCATTTTATCTTCAATTGCAATCCATGTAAAATAGAAATACACCCAATGGAATCAAATGAGAGATGGATTCTATCAGATTTCCCCGTTCATCATGTTAAATTTCTGAAAAGATCAACTATAATTTAAGCAATGACAATCGTAGAACGAAGAATTGTACCAAACACTTGTTTCAAGTGAATATGAATTATACACTGTTTCAAGCCAGTTGTGTACTGTTTGTTCCTAGAGAAGTGAAGTACATAACTTGTGATGTTTCCAAGTATAGCAAGTTAAAAATCCAACTAGCAGAAACTAACACTACGCTAAACCCTACATGCCGCCCGGCAGATCTGCTGGCACAAAAACTAGAGAAAAGCAGAAACTTTGACTGTTGAACACGGACAACGTAGAACTGAAAGTCCAACTCAACAGTCTCTTAATACGTTAATCACTTAAATGGGCATGGGACCCCATCACGTTGATGATGCCAAATATCTTTTCCTTCCATCTTTATCTTCTGTCAGCAATCAGCATCAACAATGTTTATCTTCAACAGTTGATTTGAACGAACGTAAACCTGGACATAACATTACCCAATGCCGTATCCGTAATGAAAATTAACAAGCGAAAAAACTCTGCGCGCATGCAATGCATCTTCAATAATAATCAGCTCCAGTGGCACATAACAATAGCATCTTAGTTTTACAAGAGTGCAACAATCTGCTTGTAGAGAAGACATAACCGAATCATAACCAGTCTCCAAGCTATAGCTTACAAAAACATGACAAGAAAGCAAGTGGGATATAAAACACAAAGGTCAGTATTTACATCAAATTATTCCTGCCGTAACAACATTCTACAAATTATTTATCACACAAGTCCTTATAGAGCGAAAGAAACCCAGATAAAAAAACACAAAAACAAAATACAAACAATTCAACTCAGCTCTCCACTTGGCAGATGCCAAGAATATTTACAGCGGCCCCTCCATAGTACTACCCCCTTCCAGGGAGAAAACCCATTAAACAAACCTATCCTAACAAGCCTTTCAACTCCCAAAAACCTAGATGTCTTATTGTTCCGATTAAGTACTGTCTCCAATACCACTGTCGTACTGGTATCATAACATCAAAATTGGCACGAAGTGCCAAGCCTCTGTAGCTGCCTCTGACCTACAGTTACAGATTTCCGTTCGGCAAATGCTGGGTAGAGCAGGTCCTGAAACTTCTCCAGAAACAGCACCCATTCCTCCTTGCTCAAATCTGCTAGCTTCACAAAGCTCGCACTTGCAGGAAGCTGCTCATTTGCACTCCTATGACCAGACGACGTGTTGGAAAGATATCCATTTTCTTGCTTTGAACCTGGGAAATTCTGGCATTTTTGGTTCTTGACACCCAAAACGGTGTTCTTGAGCGACATGGAAAGCTTTGAAATGGATGGAATCGTTTCAGGAGCCGGTAAAACTGCAAATCCTTCTTGGTCTTCCTCTCCTTCACTTTCCTCCACCTCCTCAATGCTTTCCTCCAGTTTTGAAAGTGGATAACGGCCACAACCAAACCCAATTCCAAGGTTAAAGGGGGCTTTTGTCACATAATCGCCAACTGCCATTCTTGGTGCGAAGTCAAATTCTGCATCGTCACAGTCCATGTCAAATTGAAAATCCTCGTCTTCCAGATCAGCTTTCGGTAATAAAAACTCCCTCTCATCTACCAACCTCCTCGCTTCAATGCATACAACCTCGAGTTCACTGGGTTCCTCCTCACCAGCATGAAATTCCCTACTCATCATCTCACCAATTTCAGAAAGACACAAACCGAATTCAGCAGCCTTCTTCAGGAAAGTTGTGCACAGAACCAAGACGCGAAGACAAGCCTCTCGAATCACGGGCAGCTCCCTCCGCAGCATTTCACAGTCAAGAACAGGATCAAGTTTTCTAATGTACTCAAGTTCATCATCTGAAAACGGGATTGAAGCCTGAGGCCAATGAATCCACTCAAAGTATGGATCCTCTATGGTTTCTGGCAAGCATAAACCATGATCAATTGGAATGAGCTCCACCTGCCCAAAGCCCCCAACACTATCAAGCTTTCTTACTAAAAGGTTTCCTCCATGTCTATCCGTGTTAAAAATTCTAACATCCAGTATCCCTATGCGATGCACAGCAGAAACTGGAAAGCTAGAGGTCCCATAATCACTGGCATCAAAATTATGCTTTATGAACTGCTGGAAAGAAGCAATCTTGCTGACCAGATTCTTGTTCTGACTCTTGTTCCCATTAACCCCATCATTCACATTAAAGATTTTGTGAGTGATCTTCACCAGGGCAGTGGCAGGAACATTTGCAAAGTGATCATAGTCAAGAAGATACGCGGCAACCTCTCTGATCCCTGTTTCCCCAACCCGAACTGAACGTTTAAATCCTGGTTGCCCGAGAGCTTTACCAGCGAAGCCCTTAGGATTGTTGGGTGCAAAGGGCTCTTCATCTGTTGGTTTCACAATCGCAACATTCTCACCTCTGCTATTCCTAAAATAGTATGCACCTCCAAGTCCACCATGAACAGGGATCGGATCAACACCCATCTTAATTGCTTTCACAATGTCCTTCACCAATTTTTTTGTACTAGCAAAGCAATCTGACTGTCTCAAAATCTCAATAGGACCACTCTTATCTCGTTGCTGGATATCATTCCCCCTCGGCGAAAGGCATGGAGTGGATGAGCTTCTATGCAGATAGTTTCGTGTCAAAAGTAACGGGGAATCATTTCTAACTGCAGTAAGATCATTCTTCAACACCATATCCCCAAAAGTCAGCGAGCTCTCTTCAGTGGGCACATTGAGTGCGAGTTGCAGCTTTCTCTTCACTGTATGAGCATTGTCACTTCGATCTAACTCCATCCCCAAGACACAGCCTGTCTCAGTCTGAACAAACACCCGTCTCCTCCCAGCAGGTTGCTTCCCTTCCATCCTCTTGCTCCCGTGATATTCCCCACTAAGTGGGGTTTTGAAGACTGCCACTGCCATCTGGGTCTGAACTGGGCTGTCTAACTTTCGAGACATGTAATGGAAAGAGAAATCAACGGATTCCTAGGCCGGCAACAAAGGCGGATGTGGAAGAGAGCTTCTTCCTTCCCTCCCGAGGCGCCAAGCTCCGAACCAGATATTAATTGATACTTAATCGGCGAAAACAATAATCCCCAATCAACCATCAATCAATTGACTGAAAACCAAACCGAACGCTCAACTCCAAACAGAAGAGTGCAAGGAAACAACCTTAACACTGGATGCTACATTAAACGAGCCATGATACGAATTGAGGCTATCGGTAGTCAAGAATCTGAAAAAGAAAACAACAGCTGAATTCAAAACCAGAAACTACGGGAAACGGATAGTGTGCTTTATTTACTAAAAAATGGTTATATAACAAGGAAATTGCAAATAAAATTACAACAAGAAATATTAAGTTAAACAAGAGTTACTTTTAGCATATGCTATAATTGACAAATTCATTGATTCCTTCTTATTTAAGTAAATTTCAAAAAGAAAAAAAAATAAAACAAACCTAGTGAGCAATTCATAAGGTATGGATCTAGATTATATGCATTCTTCAACATTCAAAGAATCTAAAAGAATCTATTCTCTGGCATTAACGCACCATTAGAATGACGGTTAAAAGAGGGGCAAAAAAACGATTCTATAATCAACCAAATTAATTTAACTAATAACAATCGTAGTTTAAACTTTAATAAAATCGAACTAAAATCACGACATTGAACATGAAACTACTCACCAGGTTCTTAGATCTGAACGAAGCAGACAATCTCGAACTCCTCAAAATACAAGCATGAAAATTGATTAATTGGGAGCAAAAAGAGAACATCAAATGAGCCGACTGAAAGTAGAAGCAATTAAAGAAGGTTGGAGGCGCCAATGAATCGCTCCGAGTTGACTCAGAGAATTCTTGCCCCAAGGCCACACATAAAAACTATTCTTCCGGCCAGAAGTAACTTTTAACGGGGCGGGAGAACACTGGTTAAGGAACTAACCATGGTTAGACCAGAGACTCTCCTCCCTTTTTCTCTCTCTCTCTCCGTCTCCCTCTCGAGTCTTGACTGTGAATGTTACAAGTCGAAGGCTCTAGAGAACGACATGAGAGCCGCTGGATTCAGAAGGTGGTGAGGGAATCTGAGTCGTTTGATTAGAGATGGTGACGTGGAGATTGTGGATTGGGTAATGACGTGGCGGAGCCACCTGCAATCCCCGGGAGTTTTTATTTACATTGCTCAAATGCCAAAATTGCCCCATCCATCCATCGATCAGTACCGAACATTTCTCATGTACGAAACTACCCTTGTTTTGTACTACTAAACTGTAAATGTGGTAGGTGTAAATATGAACTGGTGGGGCCGGGTAAAAATTTCATTTCTCTTGCAAGGTGAACTAATCGTACGGCTTAAAATAGACTGATTGAATCTATTTGGTTTTTTTGTTGTTTATCAGACGGTTAAGATAGAAGCCTCTTTGCAATTGGATGCTAGCACATAAAGGGCGTGAATAGTTTTGTTGTTGGGGATGATTTGATTTGGTAAAATAAAAATAATAATAAGTACATTGATATCTTGAACATTAATTTCAAGGGACAGGATGAAAAGGAGGAAGAAGCTTCGTTGCCATGAAGATATAAATTAACACTATTTATTTATTAATTAAATTAAATTCTTTATTAATTAAACCATTTATTAAATAATCAAAAGAAATGCCGGTCAATCGTTCCTGAAGCCGGAGTTAGCTCCTTTTTTTATTTAATTAAAATTAAAAAAAAATCACATAAATTCTGTTGCTTTTGATACACTCCACCCCCCTTTTATCGTCACAAATGATGAAGTCAACTATGCCCCCATGACTATGCACGTGACGGCGACTCCTGCAGTCATCCTTATCTGTCAGTATTATCTTGCCACGTGTTTGTTATCTGTTTTAAAATGAACCGTCATTTTATTAATAATATTAAATTATTATTGGGATTTTTGAGGTGATCAGATTAGGTTGTGTAGTCAGATCTGATGCACATGGCAATCCCAATCAAGAAAATAAACGGATATAAAATTATTATTATTTTTATATTTATCTTAAATATTTAAAATATATTTTTAAAATTTAATAAAATTATGTATAAATATAAATTTATAAAAAATTAATACAAAATATCACTCAATATATTTAATAATTAATTAAAATAACTTTATGTATAATTTTATATATTAGTAATATTTTTATATACTTTATAATTAAAATAATTTTATATATAATTTTAAATATTAATTATATCTATATATATATATATATATATTTCAAATTTTAAAAGTTAATAAAAAATATATTTTAACATTTAATTTAATTTAATTTAATAAATATATATAAATTAAATATTAATTTTAATAAATAAATATCATAAATTATTTAATTGTTCAAAAATATAAATTATTTAAGTCATAATATAAAAAAAATTATATAATTTGAATATATACAAATAAATATTATAAATTTTTATTAGTTAATATAAAAATTTTTATAATTATTAAAATTAATTAAATTATAATTTTTATTTTAAAAATAAAAAATTTTATTTTTTAAAATAAATTTTTTCTAAAATAAAAATGAGATTTTATAGTATTTAAGTTATTTAATTTTTTTCTAAAAATAAGAATTTATAATTTAATTAATTTTAATAATAATAATAATAATATTTTATAACGATTAAAATATTTTTATATAAAAAAATAATTTATAATATTTATTTATATATATTCATATAATATATTTATATATATTATTAAATTAAATTATTTATATTTTTATATAAATAAGTAATTTATATTATTATTTTATTAAAATTTATATATAATTTATAGTATATTTAGTTTAATTAAATTAAATAAATAAAATATAAAAAAAATTATGAATACTTTTTATTAATTTTAATTAATCAATTAAAAGTAAAATATAAAAATTTTATTATTAAGAGATAGTTTTTATTAAATTTTTAAAAATTATATAATTTGATTAAATTTCAGAAAAAGTATTGAAAAATATCTTCTATCAAAAATAATAGATAGGTTCCGTACGGAGGAGATTTCTCGGGACACGGAGGCAATACCACAGGCTACTGGTGGGAGTATGCATGGTATACTGTTCAGAAAATGAACTACGAGTACCACTTAATAGCTTGCTGCCACGTATTAGGTCAGAAGCGGGGATTGATACTCCACAAGAGAAATTTAAAATATATATTATGAGTTAATTTATTTATAAAATCCGAATTAAAATATGTTGAATAGTATTAATTTTGGTAAACTTTATTTATGTTTGTACTCATATGTAAATAAAAAAAAAGTCTGTTTTTCAAGACTATGTTTTAAATTAAATAATAAATATTTATTAAATTTAATTAATACTAAATCTAATTTTTAAATTAATATATAATTATATATTGATTAAAATAGTATTTATAATATTTTATTATATTAATTTTTTAAATTAATGTAAATATTTTAATTTATTTGACTCTTATTATTTTCATGATATTATTGGTTGTGATTTAAAAATTATTGTACAAAATTTTAAAATTAATTATAATTTTTATATAAATAATTATAATTCATATTTTTATGATATTTCAAAATTGCATATTATTTTTATCAGTAAGCACGGGGATGGAGATCCTAATTTTATATATAAAAAAGAAAGATTGTTTTTACCCAAAGTAAAAACATTGCCACGGCAAATAAACGAGCTTTCACCCCGACCGACCAAAGGTCAAGGCAAGGGGCCATACCAATTGGGGAGGCAGAGAGAAGAGGGTATAATTGGAATAACAGGGGCCGTTTGTCTTGGCCACTGTTGGACCCACTTGGGTGTGCCTGTCCCCCTACAAAACAAGTTGTTGTTGTTGTTGTTGTACGGTCCAAACGATGGAAATGGATTTTCGTCATTTTTATTGTCAGAATCATCTCCCGCCCACCAGCGCCCCATTTCAATTAGTTCAGAGAATAACAATGATAACCGGTGGGCTGGCGGTCCACACGGATTCAAGTTTCGAAATTTGTCTATGCATGCATGCTTTATGCTTATAAATAATAATAAGTTAATGCTAGTATACATGATCTGATTGTCGCGCGGATCAAGTGTGAAGCACACGAGGTGGCCTCATCATCAACCATGAAAAGATTCGACATGCTGGCCGCGTGCTTTGCTTGCTGTGATTGTGAGGGAGGCAGGAAGCTGCCTTGCCAGAGCCAACTTCGTCCTTTCTAGCTTGTGTTTCAAGGTTAAGTGAATACACTACAGACTCTTTTTTCTTTTTAGTGAAAGTAACGGTGGTGTGCAGATCAGACGACATTTGTTGATATTGGCTAAGACATGTTTGTGCAGGAAATGGCGACCTTTGCTTCAGTTTTAATGCCTGTCTCGGTATTTTTGGTAAATATTTAGCCGTTTATCTACCTAAAACATCACATTAACAAGATAAAAAAAGAATAAAAATAAAAATTTATATTTTAATTAACACGACACCAATTAATAATTAATTATTAAGTGTTAATTTTTTTATTACATCGTTAACACGATAGTTATGTAACAATTATTTACGAATGAAGTTACAAAGAATGGGATGTATTATGACTTAAACGGGTGCATTTAGGATCGCTATCCCAACATGGCCCAATATATGACGCAGAAACAAAGCCCAAATTTATTACCAATTTTATCGCCAGGAAGCCCAATATTAAAACTTCGAGGGTTCTTAAATGAACAGCTCCATCCCGTTATGCCATGGGTATTATTTCCAGGAAAAGTGTATGCGAGACATGTACCTCTAGCCTGTTCGAAATTTCTCTAAAGTTATAGAGACCAGAGAAAAAAAAGATGAAGCAAACATTGTTGGAGTTCTACAGTATCATTCTTTACCAATGAGCCTTTTTTCTTTTTCTTTTTAAAGAATTTTACATGTATATATTTATAAGATGCAATGTTAAATATTATAAAAAAATTTAAATTATGCTCTTTTAATGCCAATTCATTCTGAAAGAAGTGACAATTCAATCGTTTGAACAAAAAAAAGTAAACATGATCTGATTAGAGTTCATCACTTTTGTTGACCTCAGCTGCATTGACCCCAGCTGCTTCCTCTTCGCCGCACTTGCCTTTGCTTCTAGCCCAAGCACAAATGAAATACACTCGGGACGTTGACTACTTCAGTCAATAGAAAATGACATTCTCTGCAACTGTCTATAGAACTGAGGTCAGCCATGTTCAATGACCAGAAGGTCTAGCTTGTTCATTAAGAAATTGATTGCTATATGAAAAAGAGATACAACCGAGTCGATCTTCCCACAGAGACAAACCAACCACAAAGGTTTAATAATTAATTAGCTCATAAAACATTCTTGGTTGTTAATGTTACATTATCTGATCAATGAGTAAGGTTCAGAAGGAGAGCTGGGGATGGTCTCTCTTTACATCGTTATTTCCATGCTTCGGAATGTCCAGTGGAGGCGGAACCGAAAAGAGTACGAAAGCTGGACTGTCCACAGGCACAGGGCCGGAAGCCGCCATGGTTGCTGCAGGAAAGCATTTCTCTACTGCTCATAAATTGCGGTTAATTTAACTTAATTTCTCTTTTAGGATCTGATGCTTTCACTGTTAGGGTTCTGTATATACGTTTCAATATTTACACGTCCACAAAATCCTCATGCTTAAGTGGCTGCAGAGTGGAATTTTTTTAATTATTATTATTTTTATTTAAAAATTTTTTCCGGCCAACGCATACGTACGTTGTGAGATGTGGCAGCGGACAAGCATTGCACTAGCACAATTTGCGGTGGTACTTGGAATTTAGTACTGGTGGTGGGTTAACCGATATATATATATAATATATATATATATTTGTTTGGGTATTTGTAGAATCGGGCCAGGCCGCCTCAATGGTGGGCCCAATCTTCATGTTTATTTCACAGTGCCCCCTGCGGACGTCGTGACACAGTCCTTTGTCTTGTCGCTTCAGTTGCTCGTTTACTTTTACTGTTACTGTTACTTTATTAGTTGAACCCACGTGATTCCCACGTCTCTGGCCCCACGCCCTCGCGGTGATATTCATTAATTTACCTTATTGTAGTATAGGAATAAGATATTTAACTCTCAACACTTTGGAGTGGAGAGTTTGCAATATGAAAGATTACTTTTTGTCACGTGAGAACAGTAACAACCTGATTACCAGGCCTACGGTGTCGTATTTTAGGATTTGAGGTGTCTTCACGGGAATCGCATGAGCTTACGCACATGCTATTCCAGCCCACTCCCTTGCAAACTGAACCGAATATCGCCCGAGTCGCCGCTGCGCCAGCACTAGCCGGAGAACAGAAATAATACTTGAGTTACAGGTATACTCATATTTATGTCAAGACTATTTGATTATTTAATCAAATTTCTGCTAATTATTAGACGCGTAATTAACCAGAGGATGAGAACGGCAATAGGAAATCCGGAGGAGGAGGACTACGAAGACGAAGAATTCATGTCCAAGAAGGAAGCCGCTCCAAACGTTTCTAATACCAACGCGAAGGGTAACAGATCTATATCTTTCTATTGTTCTTTCTTATTTTCTGATTTCTTTCCTTTTAATTTGTTTGTTCTTAATTTTCCCACTAAGAAAAATGGAAAATTTAGAGGCTCTTTTAAATTCTTGATTGGTAGATGGGAAAAACGGTGACAAGGCTAGCGTTATACGATCGAAGCATTCAGTTACTGAACAGAGAAGAAGAAGCAAGATTAATGAGAGGTATTCTTTGATTCTTTCATTAGTAGGGTTATAACAATTATTATTGATAATTGTGTAATTTCGATTTGCTCTTCATTTTAGTGTGTTGTGTCTTCAACTGGTCATGGAAATAATTGTGTGTGACTGTTTTTAAACGAAATTCATATGGTTTTGGGGAGTTAGTAGACCAACTAGTTAGTAATTACGAGTAAAAACTGGTTATTGTTTCAAACTTGTGTTAACAGAGTATTGTCATCTTTTGCTTTCAGATTTCAGATATTGAGAGAAATCATACCTCATAGTGATCAAAAGAGAGATACTGCTTCGTTCCTGTTAGAGGTGTGTTGTATATATGGGAATTATTGTCGTGTCTGTGTTAATTTGTGATACTTTGTCCTTTAAATTTGTTGAGTGAAAGCAAGTTTTCTTCTGCAGGTGATTGAGTATGTCCAATATTTACAGGGAAAGGTGCAAAAGTATGAGGGATCATACCAGGACTGGAGTGCTGAGCCCACAAAATTGATGCCTTGGGTAAAGTTCTGATACTTGGTCTTATAATTGTTTTTTCTATATGATGTTTCCTGAATGCGTTCTTTCGGGTTGATACATAATCACTGACACTAATGTTATCATGGATACGCTGCTGGAATGTATGCTACCTCTAAGGTGGAGTTACTGATTCTAATCATGCTGGTTGATAAAATATTTGATTCAAGGGTCAAATTTTTTAAGCATCTATTGAAACATACTTGATCTTATTGTGCTTGATTCTGAAGATAAGCGTAATTTAGGTAGGGTGCGTGTGATTTATGTTTGTATAAATTGTTTTGAAAGAAAAAAATTGCATCACGTTGTGCAGGAAAATAAAAATCAATGTAACAATTGTTAATTGTAGATGTTGCCAATCTTTATAATGAAAGAAGTTAATGTGAACATATTGATCAAAAAATTTGAAAATCTACATTTTCATCAAGGGTTTCTTTACTCTGTCTGAAGGTTTATACCATTTTTGTGCTGGGTGGGGGTTGATAATGTTGTAAATTGTTTCTAAGGGAAGTATTTTGGTGATAAATATCTGTTGGGAGTGCATTTCAATAACTTGTTCATTTGACTCATGAAACTACTCGGGTTAACTTACAACTCTCCTTCTTGAACCAGAGAAATAGTCACTGGCGTGTTCAGAGTTTTGTTGGTCAGCCACATTCCATAAAAAATGGTTCTGGTACAGGGTCAATGTTTCCTGGGAAGTTAGATGAGAATAACATCAGTATGACCCCAACCATGATTACTAGCACACAGAATCCAGTAGAGTCAGATCCTAGCAGGGACTTTGCCTGCAAATCAGTGGATCAGCAGCCTGAGTTGGCAAACAAGGGAATGTCTCGGCCCATGCCTGTGCAGGGTAACATATCTACTCCTGTCCGAAGTGATGGTATGCTGCTGCATCCTCTTCAGAGGCCAATCTCTGATGCTCAGTCAAATGAGTGTCCAACTGCAACTGATACAATGAACCAACAGGAGGAGCTGACTGTTGAAGGGGGCACAATCAGCATATCAAGCATCTACTCCCAAGGGTGGGTTAACAATTTTAAGGGTGTGGTTTAAGAACCATGATTGTCTAGATTTTTGCAAGTATGATACAACAATTACACAGTAGACTATTTTCATTTTATGCGAAAGGGATCATTAACTGTATTGGGTTGGCCCGTTTGAGGTTTCGTAGCTTTGTTTGTGTTTATTGTTGCTTTATTGCAAGGCTATTATAGAGCAAAATGTTTAATTGTCATATGTATGCTTTAGAATGTTCTTTCACAGCATAGATGTACTTGTCAGCTTGTTTTTCTTGATTGTATTAGAAGTTCAATGGCTTTCAATTCAACAATGGGTGAAAGATTGAAGCTTGAACATTATCCATCTTTTGTATTGGTAGAAAGTACCAAGTGGTGGTTTCAATTGTTGTGAAGGATGTTATTGATTTATTTCTGTTGTTGTTGGTGGCATTGGCAGTGAATCTAGTCTTATAATAGCATAGAATTCTTGTATGAGATGTTGCAGACTTCTCTCAGTGCTTCAGCCAATAGAAGACAACACAATTTTTTTTCTGGAGGTCAAATTTTGTTTAAATCTATGAAAACACCACATATGTTACTCTTTGGGGTCTCTTGGTCGATACATTAATTGTTGGAGTCTGTCTATGTTCTGTTTACTGATTGGAAGTTTTGCTTTAGATTTTGGAATTTAGTTGATCGTATTATTGGCCAAATACATATAGGCAGTTGTGCTCATTTTAGGCCTGTAGTTTCTATTCTCAATATGTCAATCCCGTTTTATTAGTTTAGTGACTATATATAGATCCCGTAACTAGTTTTAAACTGATATATAATAATGTTATTGTTGGATTATTCAAGAGTTACTTGTATCTCTCCCCAGTCCTTTGATCAACAACTACTGATTATTCTTTTTGGCAATGGTATCAAAATGTATTTACACTTAAATTATGCTTTAGGTGGTTCAATAATTCAAATTAGTTATGAGATGATCTTTAATATTTTTGTGTTATCTTTTCGTCACACTGAAATCTGAATTTCATTTTTCATGCTGTGATTTATTTTTTTTCTTTTTTTCTCTCCTATATATCTTTGATTTTTTTTTCATATATTTCTATGTTATCCCAAGTGTGTTTTTCTGAAAAGATACTTTGGATGCTTAAATTAGTTGAGCCAGCAATCATTCTGTTTGGGGTTTGCTGATGGGAAAGATCAAGTATTTGTCCTTTTAAACATTAAAACTCTGTATTATTCTCCTTAAAAGTGGTTATAACTGGCATGTGTACTTCATTTCTCTTCAAACTTTCTCCAATGTTTGGGCAATATATTACAATCTGCTAATATTTATTAAATTTGGTACGAATCAGGTTGTTAAACAATCTTACACAAGCACTGGAGAGTGCTGGCATAGATCTGTCACAGGCCAACATCTCAGTGCAGATTGAACTGGGTAAGAGAGCAAACAGAGGGCTGGTATCTGAAGCATCCATTGTGAAGGTATTAAGTGGGCCGATAGCAAATTGATATTGATCTGGGGGTGAGGGTTGGTTACAATGGGGAAACTTTGTTTGGTTAAAAATTTATGACATATTATATTACAGCTGTATTTGTTGATTTAGTTGACAATACCAGTCTTTAATTGTGTCCTAGGATCTGGAGAATCGCCCCTCTGTCAGTCAAGCAATGGCAAAACTTAGGGATGTAAGCAGTGGAGAAGACTCAGAGCAAGGTCAAAAGCGGTTGAAGACACAAGGCTAGTATGGATTTCCTCAAGTCTTGATTTTCCCAGTTTCTTCTTTTGTTCTATCCTTCTGATTGGTTTTCTTCTTCAGTTGTTGTACATGCCATGCATTTGGTATTCTTGGGTTCGTACAGTTTGTGGGTCTCATGTGGTGTCCCCTTGAAATACATTTTTTATTTAGTTCCTCTTGTGATTTATATTCAGGGGATTTCGTTGCCTGTACTATGATTGTATCATATATACTGATCTAAAATATATGAAATGCAGCCTTTTTGGGGCCATTGCTCGAGTAAGATGCTAGTTGTTTGTGCCTTGCTCTTTTTCTTGTGTAAACATTAAAGACAAAGTACCCCTACACTAGTCAACTGTATTAGCACCATCTAACTGCTTTTACCATGAAAAATTCCAATTTTCTGTTGGAGCATTGCTTTCGTGGAAAATAATTAGCTGTACTTTGGGCGATTGATCTTTAAATTAGGGATCCAAATGCATGCCATGAAGCAGCATATCAATTAGCTTTGTACATAGACTGTCTTCGGAGAGTTGTTAGGGTGCTGGGCTTTTGAGCTCTGTAATGCTTTTGCTAGTCTGTTTTTGCATGTTGCCTTTGGGCTCTGGCCAGGTTCTGTTGTTGCGCAATCAGAAGTTGGCATTTGCCGTAATAATTCTGTCTGCTTGAGTTTGTAGGAATTCATTTAACAATTAAATTCAAGTGTGTAAGTTGTTGAAACGGAGGTGCCTGTTCAGGACGAGATTATGATATAGGTTTGGGTTGTGAACATTCGAAGTTTAAAGCTGTGGAAAGAGTGGGCATAGCATTCACAACAGCTGATAATGTTTTTGCATAAGTAGTAAATTTGATGTCACTGAATCTCTTTGAGAAGAATTCCCACTGGTTTTGCATGTTGGGCATGTGTTTTCATAATTATAAGCCACGCCTCTAAATACTCAAGATTTATCTGCCGGGGAGATTGATGGATTATAATGAAGTAATCATTCTACTGTATTGATAATCATACATATTACATTACAAATCATCATTTGTCCTTATCAGCTTCATTTTGTTGGATGTTGTTACGAGTCACTATTATTCTAATGTAATTAGTAATTGAGTTAGACTCATTCTGTTGCATGGTCTATTGACCATGGTCATGTCTACAGACTGTTTTTTTAATTCTTTTACTTCATCTCAATATCATTATCAGTTCTAATAAACATGTGAAGCAAGATAATGTTTACAATTTTAATGCCGCCAAAGGAGGACCACGAATCAACTTTCTTTGGAATTGAGTACTTGCAATGAAACACTAGAAAATGATTTATGCACTTTGTTTTGATCTAATATGTCCTGTAGCTGCAGTATGCTGCGCATGTCCAAATGACAAATGAGATTTTGAAGAAAATTGAGCTTGTTTGAAGCTTAACAGAACACTTAACTTTTGGTGGTAAGTAGTTTTTTTTTAAATTCACTTGCATTGACATTACAAGTATGTCATCCCCTAACAGTTATAGCTTCAAAATCAGAACACTTCAATACCAAATAGAACTTTAGTATCATCAAATTATTGATGGTTCAACAAATGGTGGCAAACATTTCCGTAGATTCTTCCTGTTGGTTGCCCAATTCGACATGCCTTAACCATTTCGGAGAATACATCCCAGTTTAGGGTTCCAGATTTATACTGATCTATCGAATCCACTTGAAGCTTTCTGTTTGGAAGAGTAGTTGTCTTGAATCCTACCTGTAGATGGATGCCAGAACATGAAGTTGATTAGGTGCCAAAACCCATTAATAATTCAAGTGCAAGAGAATAGGAACAATTGGCTTAATGATCTGTAGGTATCGGCGATCGCCTTCAATAGCTCTTGCCATGTTTCCTCCGTATTGCCTTGTTTCAATATTGTCTCCTTCCTCACCTATTTCATGCAATAAAAAGCAGCATAGTTGAGCAATTAGTATGGACGGTACCAAATGTGCAACCCTTCTCCTTTTATTCCCACATGTTTCTCTGGAAGCTGTATGGAAATGGATGTTACGATTAATGCCCAACGCCTGTATCACGAGCAGTTTCCTCCGGCGTTAAAGGGCACAAACCCAGCTATCTGCTTATTGTCGGGTTTATCTTCATATGATCTGTTAACATGTACAAATAATTTGTCTCGTGAATTACTCAATCAATACAAGTACAGGAATCAGGTTGCATTGTTCAATGTTTATTATGTTAAAGAGATGAAGATCTTGCTTGCCTCATTACTGTCGACTCTATGATCTCTTTCTTAGAGCAGTCTACAGTAAAGTCAGTGAATGCCAACATGTCCTTTTCATATCTGAGATGAAAAACAAAGAAAGTGCCACTTTGCAGTAGAATCCTGACAATCTTTCTTCCCGTTTACTGGATCCGGGCTGTATATTTGAGTGCTTTGAAGTTCACTCGACTGCTCAGCTTTTGTAGCCCTTCCGGTAGACCATTATTAGCCAGCCTAGAGTCGTTAGTTGTAAAATGCACGAGTTCATGCCTCTTTATGCGAGGAACCTAAGTGCAAAATATATTTACGAATTTTTGTCGGGAAAATGAGAACCTTAAGCAAACAAACGAAGCTGCATGCAAGTGCAACAAATTACTCTGTTTTTAAGTGATATCTCAAGCAACCGAGAGTAAAGGATAAATGGAATAGACCGATTCCAACTATGCTTTTCTCTTCTGCTCTGGAGGCAGCACCTTGAGCATACGCACTTCCATCTCTCAAAGATGGAACAAAACGAGTTCACGATATCTACCAACCTGTTATAATGCCAATAGGATTGATGATCCTATTCTGGAACGATAAGCGCGCCATTCAAATATCTTGCAACAACCATGTCCCAAGTCTGTGGAGCGTGATATTCAGATCAGGTATAGATTTAGCATCTATGCGAGGCAGCAACATTAATTTAATACAAGCAGTAAGAAGAAATGTTGTGAAAATAAACAACAAACCGCTTAAAGTAGTTCTCTTCTCATTGAAGCCTCCGTTGCATGAAACCATTAGGTATATATTGTTTTTCGTAAACTCCTAAAAACCACAAGAAAGCTTTCAGAAATTGCAAAAGTATCATAATACTAGCTACATCGCCCGCCCAGAGCTTAACACAAGGAGTAGTCATGGGACCCTTCAACTTTTCAGCTTTTCTCCCTCAGGTGGTTTCCCTTATTCACCAACCATAGATTTAGAATCTTTGAAGCCAAATTTGGTGTTATGATCTACCCTTCATCTCTTCTAAACCTATGCTTGATGTATTTTTCTAACATATATAAACTGTGTGCATGTATGTAACATACTGTCCGGAAACTGCATTTAGGAGTTGCCTGGAATGTCTGGTATTTGTTCCTTAATGCAGGAAATAGGAATTGATGGGTTATCTGTACTTGGAAGATCAGGTAAACAACAAACATCACCCGAGTAACGGCGATTTTTATCCCAGGCGGGCTCATTCTCCCTAAATCAATGAATTATTCCAGAGCATCATCAGCCATGCATGAGGGGTAGAGTAGGTGCATACACAGACCATAATATTGTTTCCCGGATTGACACAAGTCACAGGAAAATACTGTAGATTCGAAAGCTTGGTTTAGTTAGGTGCATTTAATTAATAGGATCGCAGCACCTATATTCAAATGTTAAATGATCGTTGTGACCCCTCTCGTCTTTCTCATCTTGTTCCAAGATGATTAGACTCGTAGCCTTAAAATCAAAATCAAAAGAATTCTCGACTGCCTCGTCCAAATCTGCGAAGTTTTCTAGGCCCGGTTGAATTTCCGAAGTAGTCCAATCAATTCAAAGTTAACACATTCAGTAACGTCGAAGATAAACTGCAATCCAAAGTCAATTATGTTTTATATTTTTACAGAAATAAATAAAAATTCACTGAAGTATTGTACAAACATGTAATACCAATATTATTTTGTATTTCTAACATTATGTAATACATCAATTCGCTTAATTGATAAAAAAAAATTATTTTTTTAATTAATCTCTATTTCCAAACTAGAGATAATAGATCAAAGTTTTCGTCAATTTCGTTACCTCTAATTAAATCTCATTAGATCATGTAATATAAACGTCTTTCTCTTTAGCCATTGTCATGATCATTCTTACAATTAATACTGTTAATTGTAATTAATTTCAAATTAATATTATGATTTGTGGGAAGGACTTGTGATCTCATAGAAGATTAGAAAATGCATATAGAAGAACATTGAATCCTTTTGCGTTAAGTAGCTAATAATATTTCCATTTTCAACTTAATTGCTGACTCTACCTGCTTCATCTCAACTCCAACAATTAAAAATATTAATTATAGATTAATTTTTTTCCAAGAATTCTATGGTAATGACTCCAGTTTATTTAGGAAAAAATTTATTGTATTTAATCATCAAATTGTTAACTTACTACTTGATTTAATTAAAAATTTAAGTCAATAAGTAAGGGTTCAAATAATTATATTAAATTAAAAATAAAAGAGAGAAAGAACTTTAATTATAAATAAATAAATAAAAAATTGAAGAGACTTAGAAGAGAGAAAAAAATTTACAGAGTGGTAAAACTAAAAAGAGAAAAAAGAAAAAAAGTACAAAAAGATTTAGAACACAAGATCACTTGATCAATCCAATTAAACACAAGACTATTTAGTCTACTGAATCTAATTCCACATTTAATTAGCACTTGATTCAAGGGCTCTAATCAATAAAGGTTCAAACAATAGTATTAAACATACGTGATGGTAAACATACTTCTCCATTGTTACAGAACCAATAATCTTCCCCTGGTTTTCCTGGAATTTTCAGTCTTTGAGTTGGCTTCTTCAGTCTATTTGCATGAGCAGGGCAGACATTCCGCTTGTGAGAATTGATTCCGGCTCAGAATTCCATTTTTGTATTGGTCTATCAAGCTCAGTTAAGCCTATCGGTCTTGAACAATCGTCATCTTGTAGCTCAAATATCTGCGAAGTATGACTCTGTGTGTTTGTATTTCATTTCATTCGTACAAACAAAATGATCGGTTAAGCTAATTTGCAAGGGGGGTGGGGTGGGGTGATGTGTACGCATATTTCCAAAATTTATCGTCATTTAATTGTCCCAGAGTTTAACACTAATTCGGTTTAGTTTGTTCTTATGCTGGTTTCGTTTTTATTGAAACTGACACAGTCATGGTCACCATGATCCATTCCACTCTTGGCTAGCCATTTATAGCATCATTTTGGACAAAAAAAAAGGAGAAGAAACTGGATTTCAGATTCAGCATGCAGTCGTTGAATATTACCACTGCAAGTAGTAATTTTTTGGAAAACAATTAAATAATAAGAGTATATTAATTATTATTTTCAAAACAGTTGCTTGTTTACCAACTTTAGGAGCACCAGGCCTCGCACCAAAACCAAACAAAAGGAAAGGAAAAATAAATTGCGTTTTCCTTGCAGCAGGAATAGCTTACGGTATGAATCTCTATCAATCAGTTGTGACAATATGATCAAAAGTGGTACTTGACTATCAAACTTATCCCATTAATACTATCGGGTACCTTTTGTCTTTGATAATGGAGATGACAGAACGTAATTGCAGCAGAAAAGTATCAGTCCATAATATTTGCAATTACTTCTTTTATTATTTCCTTAATTACTTTATCCTGTACAGTTTTTTATTCATATTTATACTCATAATTATGAAAGGAGAGTCAATGTGCTCTCTATATGTTGTAAACGTAAGTTAATTGAATAACAAGTCATATCATAATTCAGAATCTGTTATAGTATCAGAGCTGTTTGTCATTGAGCAAACCTGATCCAATTCATTCTTTTCCCTTGTTCAAATTCACTTCACATAGAAATTCATTTCTTCAATTCTTACAATATCGTCAGCCTCCTCTGATTTATCTTCAGAAATTCCAGTTGTTACTCCTAAAAGTAACTACACACAAACCTCAATCCTCATTTCACTCAACGCCGCTTCCCATATTTTTTTCAAGCTTTCAAAGGGTGGAAACTATGCCTTATGGGAATCTTAATTCTCTAACTTGCTCTCTTTCGGTATGACTTGACAGGTCATGTCAACGAATCTCTTCCAAGTTTGCCTGAGAAATTTATTATTGTTGAAGAAAAAGAACCAAATCAAGCATAAAGTTACTCGCCATTCAAGCATCAGTCAATGGCATAATAGCTCCATTACTTACAGCTTGCAACACTATTGCTGAAGCTTGGTCAAACTAAAAACAAAGTCTGCAATAAATCTTGTTCTCGAATGCTAACATTGCTCTCAACTCTAATAAAACCAAACAGGAAGCCAATTCCATTTTAGAATATATGCAAACCTTAAAAGGAATCTCAGATGAATTAATGATGATTAGACGTACTCTTAGCAACGAGAAAGTTGTTGCTTACACTCTCAACGAAGTGAACGATGACTTCAAAGACATAACAGCTGCAATTCAAGTCCGGCACACAACCGTGACCTTTGAGGAATTGTATGATAAAACTCTTGGATCGTGAAACCCGACACAAAACGAGATGAAGTGAAGAAAAGCACAGACACAATTGTAACTGCAGAATTTAATCAGAAGACAAACATAAAGTGCAATTTAAGCAGAATCATTTCAATAACAAGCGGCAACATCCCAACACACGAACATCCTCAAGGCGGTTTCAACAACCAGTGATATCAAAATCGATCACAAGGAATTAATTTCTATAACTCGACTGCAAATTTTTCTCCAAGAAATTCTTATCCGAACCTATCATAATTTCAGTAACAATTTTGGTATCCAAATATAAGTCAAGGTCACCCTAAAATAATCTGCCAACTTTACGACAAACTTGGTCACTCAGCGAAGGATTTTAGGTCGTGACCGAAGCCATATTTCTTCACAAATTGGCCTAAAGCAAATTATACAACCAATGAATCACATGCCAACTACAGTAATTAGGTGGTTGATCCGGGAGCTTCTCATCATATCACTTTAGATCTGCAGATGTTCGGCATTAAATCGACTGCCTATATTACCAATAATGTTGTCTCTTCAGATGTTTGGCATTAAAGACTTAGTCATCGATTTACGAAAATTCAACAAAAGATAATGCCTCAATTTTCTCTTCCAAATTTCAAAAGATCTAATTTTCAAAAATTAAAGGTGTTCGGATGTTTGTGTTTTCCATGATTACAGCCGTATGTATCTCACAAATTATAACCATGTGTCTTCATTGGATAGTTGATTCAACATCGTGACTTTAAATGTTTTGATCCCAAATTCACAAGACTTTTATATCCTGGCATGTCAGGTTCATTGAATCAATTTTTCCATATCATAAACCGTTTCCACATGTCTCACTTGTTAAAAATAAAGCTACAATGAGTCACTGGTCAAAGTTTCCTTTTTCTCATATTTCCACCAATGAATATATTCTTCATCCTTCTCCCAAATTTTCTAATGAATCTCCTTCTATTGATACTCCTTCCGAAATTTTAGAAATCATTCCAATTCAAATATATCATCTCCTACTTTTATGATTCCTTCCACCAATTTAAAAAATAACAAGCAATCCTCTTCCAATCTAGAAAATAGTGCATTGCACTTTCTCCACGCTTAGAAAATAATTCATTTTCCTCTCATACCAATTCACAATTCGATGATGAACTTGTACAATGATCACTCTCTGTTTCACCAATAACCCAGTATACAACTATACAAGATCCCTCTTAGGTAACTACTACTTCTAATTCGTAAGCACTTACTAAATCACCTACAAACTCCATGAAACCACTTTTTCTACCAACAACAAAAATTGTTACCCATTCTTAACACAGTATTTTCAAACCCAAGAAAATTCTTGATCTTCGTACCACAATTGCACTATCTATTGAAACTTAACCCACAATCACATCCGAAGCTCTAAAACTTTCATGATGGCTCAAAGTTGAGTGAAGAATATGATGCCCTCCTTCAAAACTTCAGATGGACTTTAGCTCCACCAACCAACACTCAGAATATCATAAGCTGTCTATGGATTTATAGAATTAAGAGAAAGCTGAATTGAAACACAGCGAAAGATAAAAGCTTGTCTAGTGGCTAAAGGTATCGCTCAAAGACTGGGTGTGGACTTTCCAGAAATGTTCAGTCCGGTTGTCAAACCTGCCACAGTTCGCAGTATTCCTACATGGGCTATATCTAAAGGATGGTTCTCAAGACAACTTGATATTAATAATGCTTTTATGCAAGGTTCACGAACGAATTACGTGTTTATGTAGCAACCTCCCGGTTTTAAGAATTCTCAATTTTTATATTACGTTTGCAAATTAAAAAAAGGCTATATATGGTCTCCGGCAAGCATCAAGAGCTTGGTACAATGAACTACAATCTTTCTTGTTGTCTAATAGGTTTATCAATTCTCCCACAGACAGCTTTTTATTCATATGCAAAGTTCTAGGCAATTTAATTTATCTTTTAGTCTATGTTGATGGCATTGTTGTTATAGATGACAAAAGTTCATTCACTCTTAAGAGTAAGTTCATTAACTTGCCAATCACTTTTCTCTTAAAGATCTTGGCAACCTGAGCTATTTCCTCGGAGTGGAAGCAATCTTTACACCAACTTGCTTATTCCTATCTCAACATAAATATATCAAAGATTTGCTACAAAAGACCAACATGCAAGATGCTAAAGAAGTTTCAACACTAATGCATTCTTCCGAAATAATTCAACTTTATGATGGCAGTCCTGCAACAAAGCCTAATTTATTGCCAAGTCATAGGCTCCATGTAATACTAGTCATTGACGAGGCCAGATATATCATTTGCAGTCAAGAAATTATTTCAGTTCTCGCATAAACCATCATTCATTCACTGGGTAGCAGTATTAAAAGGCACACTCTGTCATGGCATCTTCATTCACAAAGTCTCCCCACTATCTTTGCACGCCTTTGCTGATGTTGACTGGGGTTGAAATACCAATGACTGTACCTCCACAACAACTTATGTTATTTTCTTTGGAGTCAATTCCATCAATTGGTCCTTAAAGAAACAAAAAATTGTTACTCGCTCTTTCACCAAAGCAGAGTATTGAGCAATTGCGTCTACTGTAGTTGAATTAAATTATGTCACTAACTTACAAAGAGAATTTGGCGTCTCTTCTCATTCTACTCTGACCATCTATTGCGATAATGTAGGCATTATAAACTTGTCTGTGAATCCAGTATTTCACTCTTACATGAAGCACATTGCGATAGGTTTTCATTTTGTCTGTGATCAAGTAGCCAAAAATCAATTTCGCGTTGCTCATGTTCACATTAAAGACTAGCTTGCAGACTCCCTAATAAAACCACTGGCTCGCAAACTCTTTCACATTCATAGATTCAAGATTGGCGTTTTTTGGGGGCATGACAGAACGTAATTGTAGAAAAGTATCAGTGCATAATATTTGTAATGCTCTTTTTATTCTTTCCATAATTACTTCATTATGTACAACTTTCATTCACATTTATTACTCCACAATTGTAGCAAGGGACTCAATGTACTTTCTATATATTGTAAATATAAATTAATGAAATAACGAGTCAGATTACAATTTAGAATCTGATAGGAGCTAGGGGTGACAAACATTCCGTTGGATTGGAATAGAAGTAATCTTCTATCTTGGGTTTTCCTTGAATTTTCAGTCTTTGTGTTGGGCCTCCCATCCTATCTGCATGAGCTCCCTTCACAGCTTGGGAGAATTCATTCCAACTTAATTTACCATTCTTGTATTGGTCTATCAAACTGACTAGTCGCAATCGGTTCAGGTTTATCGTCCTCTTGCATATCTGCAAAATTATTTAAGCACATGAGAGCCATGTGCAAGATTGACACACTGTTCAAATCTTAACCTTTTTCCTTTTAGGAGTTTCAAAGAAAACAAAAATGAAGATAATTAACTAAATGGCAAAACCAATTAATAATAATTAGGTGGAATATAAAGTTTTTGATATTAGATTTTGGGAAAAATGCCTTCGATAACCTTCAACAACTTTTGCCATGTTTCCTTCATACGTTGGCACGAAAATATCGCTTGCCAGTGATACAAGATAATCCAATGCTGCCATTTGGTTCGAATGGTTTTGAAATGGTTCAAGGTGTGAGGCTGGTAGTAATGTTTCTTTTTTGACCTAATTTAGACGTCAAAGAGGAAGAAACTAAATTTGAACATGCACAACGCTCATTCAACTGACCAGATTAGGATAAAATGCTCTGAGACCTGCCATTCGACTTTCTCCCCCATATATATCTCCAGCAGCAATGTAAATTTGGATTTGAGGATCGATTTCAAATGCCCGCAAGGTAAGTGCTGTTTCCTCAGGAGTCAAAGGGCACAAACCCGCTTGCCTCTTTGCATTAGAATCCATTTCCTTTTCTTTCCACCAGGGATAAGCATATCTGACAAATATGTTTGAAAGCACAATCTTTTTAAGCTTAATTAAAAAAGATATTTAACTGATTACTAAGTTTTTCCTTGCTTTTGTCTCTCAAATATTTGAATGTTTCTCACCTCATTTCTGTCAACTCTTTCACCTCTTGGTCATTGCATCCTTTAGTACAACCGAAGAATGCTAACATTTCCTTTTAGTATCGGAGATGAAGAACTAAGAAAGAGCCATTTTCCCTCAGAATACTAAAAATCTTCTTACCCATATTCTCAATTGGGGCAGTGAATCTCAGAGCTTCGTACATTACTCGACATCGTGGCTGCTGAACCTCCTTAGGAAGATCATTATTGGCAAGTCTAGTATCGGTTTTCATGAAATACAACACCTTATAGTTTTCAACACGAGGGAGAATCTGGCCTCACATATTTAAATATCAGCAAAAATATTAACAGTTGTGGCTGATTTTACCTGAAAAAA